>BLSH010523922.1:283554-293782 GCA_018402905.1 Glandirana rugosa | reverse complement strand
CTATCTGTGCCTTGTCACAATTCTGTCTCTGAGCTCTTCAGGCAGTTCCTTTGACCTCATGATTCTCATTTGCTCTGACATGCACTGTGAGCTGTAAGGTCTTATATAGACAGGTGTGTGGCTTTCCTAATCAAGTCCAATCAGTATAATCAAACACAGCTGGACTCAAATGAAGGTGTAGAACCATCTCAAGGATGATCAGAAGAAATGGACAGCACCTGAGTTAAATATATGAGTGTCACAGGGAAGGGTCTGAATACTTAGGACCATGTGATATTTCAGTTTTTCTTTTTTAATAAATCTGCAAAATTGTCAACAATTGTGTGTTTTTCTGTCAATATGGGGTGCTGTGTGTACATTAATGAGGAAAATAAATGAACTTAAATGATTTTAGCAAATGGCTGCAATAAAACAAAGAGTGAAAAATGTAAGTGGGTCTGAATACTTTCCGTGCCCACTGTATATAAAACAAAAGAACTGAATATCTTGTATTCGTTTTAACCACTTCAGCCCCGGAAGGATTTCCAGCTTTAGGACCGGAGCCCTTTTTGCGATTCGGCACTGCGTCGCTTTAGCTGACAATTGTGCGGTTGTGCGACGTTGTACCCAAATGAAATTTGCGTCCTTTTTTTCCCACAAATAGAGCTTTCTTTTGGTGGTATTTGATCCCCTCTGCGTCATTTCTGATCGCCGCTATAAACAAAAGAAGAGCGACAATTTTGCAAAAAAACCCAAATTTCTTACTTTTTGCTAAAATACAAATCCAAAAAAAAAAATATAAAAAAACTTTTTTTTCACCGTTTTTGGCCAATTTATATTCTTCCACATATTTGCGATAAAAAAAAAATCGCAATCGGGGTTTATTGATTGGTTTGCGCAAAAGTGGTCGCGTTTACGGATGATGAGAATTAATTTTTGGGGTTTTTATTTTTTTTTATTTTTTACTAGTAATGGCGGCGATCTGCGATTTTTAGCGGTACTGCGATATTAGGGCGGACATGTCGTAACGCTTTGACACTTTTTTGGGACCATTGGCATTTATACAGCGATCAGTGCTATAAAAATGCACTGATTACTGTGTAAATGTCATTGGCAGTGCAGGGGCGCTCTAAGGGTTAACTATGTTCCCTGGGCGTGTTCTAACTGTATGGGGGACTGCCCTAACAGGAGAAGGGAAGTGGTCACAGCCTTCATGTACAGGAAGGCTGTGATCACAGCCCTTCCCCCTCACACAGAGCGGAGGTCCGTGTTTACATACACGGACCTCCGTTCATTCACTGGGGGGGGGGGGCATCGCGGGTAGCCGGCGGCAATCGAAGCTGCCGCACCCGCTCCCTGGCCCCCCCCGAACACAGTGAGCGCGCTCACTAGGCTCTGTATTGCGGCCGCCGTCGTATGACGGCGATCTGCGTTACAGAGCCACTCTGTCGCCGTCACTTGCCGATCAGCCGTCGGCAAGTGGTTAATGAATACAATGTATTCTCTCATTGGACTAGGTGAGAGAGTCGGTGAAGTCACAATCTCCTCCTTGTCCAATCGGAGAACACCCTGTTCTCATTAAAAAAAATACACGAGTTTGTGAATGGCAGCAGTTCCAAGTGAGTGACTCCCTGTGGTCAGTGTGCACAGGACAGAACCCAGAAGATTGCAGTGGTTACTGTAGTAGTGCCAACTTCTACAGTGCTTGTCAGCTTCCCCAGTGGCCCCTCCGGTATGAGATATGATTGCCTGGTCCAAGCTGGAACAACGTAGATATGCAATAAAGATCATGCCTGGAGTCAGGTTTAACTACTTGCCTACTGGGCACTTTTACTCCCTTCCTGCCCAGGCCAATTATCAGCTTTCAGCTCTCTCGCACTTTGAATGACAATTGCGTGGTCATGCAACACTGTACCCAAATTAAATTATCTTTTTTTTCACAGAAATAGAGCTTTCTTTTGGTGGTATTTAATCATTGCTGGGTTTTTTATTTTTTGCTAAAAAGAAAAAAGTCAGAAAATTCTGAAAAAAAGTAAATTTTGTAAATAAGTAATTTTTCTCCTTCACTTATGTGCGCTGATGAGGCTGCAATGATGGGCGCTGATAGGCTTCAATCATGGGCACTGATAGGCTGCAATGATGGGCACTGATGAGGCGGCACTTATTGGCACCAATGAGGCGGCACTGAAAGTCACTGATTAAGTGGCGCTGAGGCATGAATATGCCGCACTGATGGGCACTGATGTGGTGGCATTGAAGGGCACTGATTAGGTGGCACTGTTGAGGCACTAATATGCGGCACTGATAGGTGGCAGTGATATGCAGCACTGATGGTCACTGATAGGCGGCACTGGTGGGCACTAATAGGCAGTATGGATAGGCAGCACTGATGAGCAGGCACTGAAAGGAAGCACTGACTGGCATCACTAATGGCACTGATTGGTGTCACTGATGGGCACTGATTGGTCTCACTGATGGCCACTGCTGGGGCTGTACTGTAATCAGGGCACTGATGATCAGTACCCAGATTACCTGTACATGTCTCACCTGCGAGGAGATGCCGCTGATCGGCTCTTCTCGCCTCACACTGACAGAGTGTGAGGCGAGGAGAGCCAATAAACAGCACTTCCTTGTTCACATGTGACCTTCTGTGATTGGACACAACCGATCACATGGGTAAAGAGCCACGTGATCGGCTCTTTCCCGAGATCGCCATGCTGCGCGCCCCCATCATTTTACTATACGACGGGCAGGAAGTGGTTAACCATATATAATTGCGCAGTCATGCAACACTGTACTCAAACTACATTTTTAGCATTTTCTTCCCATAAATAGAGCTTTCTTTTGGCAGTATTTGATCACCACTGGGGTTTTTATTTTTCGCTAAATAAATTAAAATTAGAAATTTTTGAAAAAAAAAAGTTTTTCTTTGTTTCTATTATAAAATTTTGTTTTCTCCTTCACTGACGGGCACTGATGAGGCGGTACTGGGCACCGATGAGTTAACACTGATAAGGTGGCACTGATGAGAAGGCACTAATATGTAGAATTGATGGGCACTGATAGGCAGCACTGATCTGCAGCACCGATGGGCACCGATAGGTGGTACTGATATGCAGCACTGATGGGCACTGATAGGCACCACTGATGAGGAGGTACTGTCAGTCATTACTGATGGGCACTGATTGGCATCATTGACGTGCACTGACAGGCTGCACTGATAGGCAGTGATTGGCACTTTGGGCACTGATTGGCACTTTAGTGGGCACTGGTTTGCACTTTGGTGAGCACTGACTGGCAGCTGATGGACATTGATTGGCAGTGGTGGTGGACACTTGTGATGGGGGGCCGCACTGATAATGCACTGATTATCAGCACAGACCCCCACCCACTCTGACAGGAGAGCCGCCAATCGGCTCTCTGTCAGCGCAAACTGAGGAAAGCCGTTTACCCGGCACTTCCTGGTTCACGCTGTGATCAGCTGTGATTGGTCACAGCTGATCATGTGGTAAAGAGCCTCCGTCAGAGGCTCTTTACCAGGATCGGAGGTGCGGTGTGTCAGAGTGAAACACCGCACTGCAGACCGCCACGATGCGCGCCCTCGCAGGTTTGCGATCACGGGTTATCCTGCTAGACATCATATGACATCTAGTCAGGATAACAATCTGTTATAGTGGTTCTAAAGGCTCAAGGTTTTTTATCTTCATGCATTCTATGAATGTAAAGCATTCTCTGACTGGACAAGGTGGAGAGGCGGGGGTGGTGATGTTATAATCAGAGAACACTTTGCATTCATTGAGAGGATGCAAAGTGTTCTCTGAATGGCGTACATCCCAAGTGGGTAACCACCTATCTTCACAATGCAGCTGGGTAGCCACTTGGAAAGGGACCCAGAAGTTTGTGGAGATCACTGGTATCGCTGTGTCTGCTATGGTGATTTCCAGGTTCCGTTGGGTTGCCACAGGTATTTTATACACATAGTTACATCAGTTCAAGCTGCACCAATGAACCAATGTAAAATGATCCATACCTGGAATTCTTCTTTAAGGTCTTTAGACCCCAGTAGAGACTGCTACCGTAGATTTGATCAGAGTTGACTTTAACTACATTACTTCTTTAGAAATGAACTCGAGAAGAAAAAGCAACATTTGGCAATTTTTTTAAACCCTTAACTAAACCATATTGAGTTTTCCTGTAGTGTTTTTTTCTTTTTCTTTTTTAAATTAAGCACTGAAAAAAGCAGGTAGAAAGCCATATTTCTTTTCCACAACAGAATCCGCTCGGTTCTGTTTTTTATTTATCTCTCTGTGTGAATGTTTACATCTGTTAAGCGTGCTTCCAGGAATGCTGGTTCCCCATTTTCTGAGGTAATGTTGTTTTCATTTGCCCTGAATGATATGCTTTCAACATCGCACCTTAAGGAAGTCTTGCACAAAATGTCAAGGGTGCCATAACTAGCAGGGAATGTGTTCTGCCAATAATTTTGCTTGGAGTAATGAGACAGGCCAACACAGCCTAAATTCTCCAAGCAAATAAACATGTAGCTGTTAATCTCCAGCATCAAGTCTCTGGCCCCCTTTTTTTTTTCTTTAAGCGGACCTGTATAATAATTTGTTATTCTAGCACAGTAAATTAGATCGTAATTCATCCTATACCCCTGATGCTAATTTACATTTAATTTAATGCCCCTTACTGTCATTAGAGACGAAAGCATAATCCAGCAGGTCTGGCCAGCAGCTGGCTACTTGGGTATAATGAGGGATGGTGTTTGGAAACAGCTGTATAGCAGACGGTTGTGTGTACCTGCAGTGTTACGTCTATCCACCTTCTGGTTTCTGAGGGGTTAATTTCACAGGAGATTATCACTTTGTATTTATCGTTTACAGATTTGTGTAATTCATTACACTGCAGTTTTAACATGCTGTTAATATGTAGTTAAGTTTATCTATCTCATGTTAAATGTTGGCGAGTGAGTAGCGAGGTAATTAATTGTTAGTCTGAAGATTAGCTCACAACAGTTATGTTTTGAAGGAATCAAAGTGCTGAGTACTTAAAATGTTTTTCTTAAAGGAATGTCTAGCGTTTTGGATATATGCTTTGTTATTAGAAAAAAAATGTACGCTCTGTAAATATAAAATATATTCCCTGACTGTATATACTGTGGGAGATTAGCTTGTGGGGATCACTTTTCAGGGGAAAAGATTCAGCATGGATGTCCGTTTCTTTAAAATCTGGCAGCTTGCAAGGTTTATTATTTCAGGTTTGCAAGTTCAAAACACAAACAAAAACAGAAAACAAAACCTCGCTGTCTGGTGCTAAACTAAACAGATTCTTCTCTATACAGTGTGGGGCTGTCCCTGACACCCACAAAACACAAGCACATTGCAAACCTTGTTCTTAGAGTCCAAATTAACTCACAGCTCTCTCAGCTTTCTCCCTCTGAGATTCAGGATCAAGCTCTCCTCTGTTCTCTTCCTGGTCATTAAATGCAGGTGGAGAGGGGTTTGAGTGGACCAGGAAGTCCGGGCCGGAAACAGCTCTGCCACGGTGGCTGGCAAAACCCGGGTCGGACTCCCGCTAGTCGCCTCAAAATGATCACATGCAAGGCGACAAGTATAGCCCTTCCATTGTGGTGCCTCGCATAATGTCACAATAACTATTAGCAGCAAGCAGGGGGTGTTCTAGACTTACCGGGTTAATCTTAAGGCTTTTTAGAAAGTATGTAATTTGAGCTTGAGCTATTGACTCCTGTAAACAAATCCCTTTTTCCTCATTCCTCACGTCTGTCTCCGCTCTGTACAGCATTATAAATGTAGTAAAAGCTCTGCACTCCGTACTTGGTTCCAAAAAGTATTGATAGAAAAGCAAACAACATCTGCTCTACATTTGCTTTGATATCAATACATTTAAAAGTAGGAATGCGTGCAGAGCATTTACTACATTTATCTCTGAATGTCGTGCATAAGCCTCCTTTTGCAACAGTGTATCCTAAAGAATCAGACAGATAAGATTGAGCAGGTATGCATTTTGCTCATATACCTGTACATCATTCTACAGGCTTTCAAATAAAGAGGGGCAGTTTGAGCTTTTTAGAAATCTTTTAATGCTATGTGACACTAATGTCATGTCAGCACACTGGATAAAATATGTATTTGTAAAATAAAAATTTATGTAAAACATATGAAAAATTTGTTTGAAACTTTAAGACCCCTTTCACACTGAAGCGCTGCTGAAACCGCCACTAAAGCGACGGACGTTTTTGCGGTGCTTTAGCTGCTGTTTCAGCAGCGCTTCAGCTAGACTTTTTTACTCTTCCGTTCACTGACAGACACAGCCTTCTTATGACACGTGGGTTATGCCCATATTACTAGGAGTAGACTAGGCAAAAATAAAACCAAAGCATAGGTTGGCCCCTCCCAGGGGGCCGTCCTCACCTTAGCTTATAATCCCCCTGCTCTGCATAGCACATCAGTTTTAAATTGCCCAGTGCAAGGAGTAGACCTGGTTCCCTATGGGATCTGCGGTCTCCTGAAGATTTTTTCTGATGAAGACTGCTATCAAGAAGCCGGCTGGTGGTATAGAGGATATCTAGAATCCAAAAACTTTCCCCAGTCCGGCCGACACTATGCGAGCTACCCTTAGCGGGGGCCCGCTGCATAGCGCCCGTTCCGTGCGGGCGGCCAGTGGCTAAAACCCACTAGAGCCCAGTGACTGGTTTTGTTCCTATCCAGGGGCCTGGCCAGCAGCATGCCTCTCTATGGGGATGTAAGTCTGCTCTGGGTGGCTACCCACTGTGCCCGTCGGATTGGTGAGTGGACCCCTCTTCCGTCCTAGGGGAGTGGAGAGTGGGCACCTGGGCAGCTTCTGTGGTAGCCGGGCCATTAGGGGTTCGTTAGTGGGGACACACTGGGTGGTACCCCTTTGAGGATTATCTCCCATCCCCCCTACCCCCCCCCCCCCCCCCGCAGTACTGCACCTTGCACTGACCGTTCGGAGCACTGCATTAAGCGGTTCGCCGCCATTCGGTGTGGATCACCGTTCGTTCGTCCGCCGACCTCGCCATTTTGCTATAAGCTCTGCTTGTGTTATTGGCAGCATCCATTGTTTGGTAGCCCATGCGGTTTTCAGCCTGTCCTCTAGCGGCCCCCAGTGGTCGTTTTTGGTATTACAGGAAGTGATAAAAACGGAAGTAGTACTTCTGGTTTCACTTGGACAACGTGGCTGACACTCGGTGGTGCAGGCTCTTGAAGTGCAGTGGATTTTTGGGCATTGCTCATTCCGGTCACAGTGCTGAGGCATTTAAAACAGCAAGTATAGCTGGCTCTCCCTAGGTGCTGGTAGCGGTGGGTGCAATCCTCCCGGGTCTCCCTGGCTGATTGGTGGGGAAGAGGTGGTGGTCACACAGTGGGGGTGCTGGAAGGCTGGGATGTCAGAGGCCTACAATGCTATGGCAGGGGTACCTGCGAATCAACAATCCACCCCGGGAACCCTGGTGTCCTTGGAAGAGCTGAGGGCAGTGTTTGGGGAGTTCTTTCCCCGGGCGGGGGTCCCGATTCTGGGGGGCCCCAAAAAACGCTCCCCCCTCATTCCTCAGGGGAGGATTCGGATCCAGAGAGTGCCTCAGTGGTCACACCCGTGGACCTATTAGAGGGTGAACTGCCCTCAGACGGCGAAGGTGATCAGGAGGCTCCATTTTCGCGCGACAAAGCGATAGTGGCCGCTCTGATCACTGATATTTGCGACTCCATGTGGCTTGACCAAGCAGGGGAGTCGCATGAGTCCACATATATTTGTGGATCGCTTAAACCCCCTAGGTCCCCTAGGGCTTACCCTTATGATCAGGTGTTTGAACAGGCGGCGTTCAAGGAATGGCTACGGCCGCAAAATTCCTTTGCTCTACCTAAAAGCTTTGCTGTTTGCTACCCCTTTGAGGATAACTTTACTAAGAGATGGGCATCCCCAGCGGTGGACCCTCCCGTGGCCCGTCTGAATAAGGCAATGACCATTCCCTTGGGGGGGTCTCCGTCTTTTAGGGATGCGGCCGATCGCCGCACGGAGGCAGTGTCTAAGGCACTGTTCTTGTTGGCTGGGTCAGCCATGCAGCCAGCTCTAGCAGCTGCGATGGCGGCGCAATCTCTTCACGAGCACGCTGCCACATTACACTCCGGTTTAACTTGTGAGTGTGCACAGGCTGAAGTACAGCGGGCACAACATTTGGAAGAGGGTCTCCGCTACATATGCCATACTCTTACAGATCTTCCCTTTCAGGGAGGGCATCTATTTTTGCCCACAGTTGGATGAAATCATAAAGGATTTCACAGGAGGGAAGAGTACTTTCCCTCCAGAGCCAAAATGGTGGGATTCTCACCGCAGGCAGGGCCCTGTTTCTTCAGGTCAGAAGAAGTTTTTTCGGACGCCCGGCTCAGCGGGTAAGGGCTTCAAGTCCGGTAAGGCTTCCACTGGGCCCAGTAAATGGCCCTGGCAACATAAGTCTGAAAAAGCGAAGGATAAGTCAACCTCCGCATGATGGGTTGCCCCCGCCCGACTCACGGTTGGGGGCCGGTTGCTGGGGTTCACAGGCAGATGGGCTGCCCGCATCACCGATTGGTGGGTACTGGAGGTGGTGTCCTCCGGGTACAGGGTAGAATTCATCTCTCTGCCCCCAGAAAGGTTCTTCCCTTCAAACTTAAGACTCCCTCAGGGGCGTCGGGAGGCGCTTCTAGGCGCCATTCGGGCGCTTGCCGAACAGGGGGTGATTGTACCGGTACCCATGGTGGAAAGATTTCACGGGTTTTACTCGAACCTCTTTGTGGTGCCCAAAAAGGGCGGTGTCAGGCCAGTTCTGGACCTGAAGGCATTAAACTGCTTCGTAAAAATTAAGAGATTCAGGATGGAATCCATCCGCTCGGTCGTGGCCGCCCTGCACCAAGGGGAATTCATGGCGTCCCTGGATATCAGGAACGCGTATCTCCGCGTTCCAGTTTGTCACAGTCACCAGCGGTTTCTATGCTTCACAGTGGGAGATCTGCATTACCAGTTTGTGGCACTTCCCTTCGGGCTGGCTTCATCTCCCCGAGTGTTCACCAAGGTGGTGGCCCCGATGCTGGCACTGCTGAGACGGAGAGGTATTGCAGTAGTAGCATACCTCGATGATTTACTCCTGAGAGCAGAGTCTGCTGCGGCTCTGGAGTAGAACGTGACAATCACGGTGTCCACGTTAAAAGAGTTTGGTTGGCTGATCAACCTGCCAAAATCATCGTTGACTCCATCCTGCCGGCTGGAATACCTAGGTCTGATTCTGGACACGGTGCAGGCAAGGGTGTTTTTACCACCAAACAAGCACATGACACTTCAGGCAGCAGTGCGAACCCTGTTATCACGCCAGTGGTTCTATATGCGAGTGTTGGGGCTCATTGTATCGACTTTTGAAGCTATACCTTACGCCCAGAGTCACACTCAGCTCTTGCAGAAGGTGATTTTGTCGCAATGGGACAAATCCCCCATATCCCTAGACAGACTGATCAGGTTGGATCATCAGTGCCGAGGATCCTTGATTTGGTGGATTCGGGCTCCGGCCCTAAAGTTGGGAAAATGTTTTCTCCCCCTTAATTGGTCGATAGTAATGAGGGATGCCAGCCTATCGCGCTGAGGAGGGGTCCTGGGTCAGTTCTCTGCCCAGGGTCGTTGGTCAGTGCAGGAAGCTTGTCTTCCAATAAATGTACTGGAACTGAGAGCGATCAGACTTTGTCTGTCCCGTTGGTCAGAAAGTCTGCGAGGCCTCCCTGTCCGGGTTCAGTCGGAAAATGCCACGGCTGTGGCATATGTGAACCATCAGGGCGGACAAGAAGCTCGGCAGCAGCCGCGGAGGCGGCTCTGATCCTTCGGTGGGCAGAACTTCACGAGCCAGCTCTCTCTGCAATCTACATCCCAGGCGTGGAAAACTGGCAGGCGGACTTTCTCTCTCTCTCGACCGAGCACTTCAAGACGGGTGGCTTCCTAGTCTCGGCGGAGGCGCCGACGACGGCTCGAAGAACAGGCGGGACTACCAAGTGTATACGGTGTCGGCACCGTAAAAGGCTGACTTGGGCCTGTCCCTCCGGAGCGTCTGAAAGACTGGTTGCCCTGTCTGTTTCAGACTAGCGAGAGTCAAGGTCATGTAAATAACCTTCTGTTCGAAGGACGTGACTGGTTGCTGGGACCCGTCTCTTGACTGGGTCCTGGGGAGGAGTCGCGCTATCCGACCGTAGGG
>BLSH010523922.1:248309-278843 GCA_018402905.1 Glandirana rugosa | reverse complement strand
AAGTTTGAAATATCCAATAAATTTAGTTCCACTTCATGATTGTGTCCCACTTGTTGTTGATTCTTCACAAAAAATTACAGTTTTATATCTTTATGTTTGAAGCCTGAAATGTGGCAAAAGGTCGCAAAGTTCAAAGGGGGCCGAATACTTTCGCAAGGCACTGTATTTACTCTACCTATAGATAAGCCTTATTATAGGCTTATCGATAGGTAAAAGTCAGTTATGGAAGTTAACTTCCACTTTAAAGCAGAATTGTGAATTAAAACTGTTTCCTCATGTATAATGTACAAATGTACAGTAATGGGTGATGAAACTAAACACTGGCAAGTAAATAATGGAAAAACAATAACTGACCTAATCTTCAGTTTTTCGTTGTGGCATCAAAGATGGTCAGCCTTTTTTTTTTTTTGTTTTTAACTGCCTGCAAAGCTTTCAATTCATTAATAGTATTTGGGAGCCATAACACTGAGCAAGGGAATTTTGCCAACAGAGGAAGCTTCCAGGATGTCCATTTTATAAGTGGCAGCAAAGCTGAGACATGTCCAACTGTTGATATTTTTTTATTCAGAAAACACCCAGTGGAGTCTTGTTGCAATTTGATATTCATACTCTACTACATTACCAGATTGTTGGCAGAGGTCACCGCCAGACTGCCTTTTTGGCACAGAATTTTAAATTGTTAAAAATGTGTAAAACTCTGCTGTTGAAATACTTGACTTTTTCTGAGAGACTTTGCTAATACTAGTAGGCTTAGCTAGCAGCTTCTGATGAAACGATCACCTGCACCATCTCCATTTGTCTGGTCTGAACCCTAGTAAATACTATACTACTTGACCTGGTTCACAGCATGGCCTCTATCCAGTCTTTGGATGGTGCAAGCATCAAAAGTTAAAAGCATTTGTGAACCACTGGGAAAAGGTAGTGTAGTGTCACGGATCAGGGCTGTTGGTGCAATGCTGAAGTTTTGACTTAAGACATACCATCGGCTAATATCACCAGACTTTGTTCTGATTATACCAGGCTGTGTTTAGCCAACTGGATTTTTAGACCATACAATTTTTCCTTCAGAATGTAGGATATCTCCAGAATATTCTGTGTGCCTTGCCCTTGCCTACATTTATTTTCCTGTGATACTGATTGTCATATTTCCCAATTTGTGTTCTTTGATCACCTTCTTGTCTTCCATTCTGTTTAGAAGTCTGATTCTTTCTGGTGACCTTGGCATACCTGTTGACCAAATTCCTGCATGCTTGTAGGGCAGGTCATGGTGTGACAGGGGGGTTGTCACGTCCTTCATTTTTCCCTTCTCGTTGGGCACCAAGCAAGGGTTAATTGAGAGGCCTACCCCGGGGTGAGTTCTTCTTGGCTACTAGGCACCTTAACAGGGTATCGCTTGTCTTGCTTGCTTTTGAGCACTGTGTACATTTGAGCATATGACTGTTTAGTTAACTCTCTCATCCCATGTCGATGGACACTGTTACAACTGCATTTAGGAAGGGCGTGCAGAGCCACTATCCTTTCCATTTATCCAGCGTATCACCATTACCTTACTCCCAGTAACGGTATGGAGTCCCGCTGTCCACTTAGCACAAATTCCATGCGTGCACTTCAATTGACCATTATTCTTCCGTACCTTTGTACAGGATGAGGGCTCTAGCGGTGCAGATCTACTCCTATTGTTTGTGGGAGATGGATCGCTGCAGAAGGTGTGCCGACAACATCTCCCTGGCTGCAAGAGGCGTTCTCACCTGCCACATGTACACAGTTGACAGGCTGGTTGTTAAACCTTTGTTACCCTTCTTAAACACTTGTTTGTATTGTGTTTAACTCTTACAAAGCTGTCTTCATACCCCAGTGTGCTTTATCTGACCCATGATGTAAACTATGTGTGCACCAGTTACTTGCATGACACCCTTTGAGTAACTTCAGACCAAGGCAAAGTTTCAAAGCTTTACTTGAATAAATTAATGTGATGACAACGACCATCCAAAATGAGTGCAAACACATTCCTAACATCCTTATTCCCTAGCTAAGGCTTGCTACTGCCCCAGCATACCTGCTCAGGTTAAGTCCGTAATAGGATGAGTCCATAGAGGGTTTCATTCTGATTTCAGCAATTCTCTGGTCCTCCAGGCCCTGTTAACAGCACATCAGCATCAGCAAGTCGTGATTCTGTAATATGTAGTGTTGTTGCAAAGCTGACCTCTTTTTGTTTTTTGTCATTTTTTTACAGCATTAGCCTTAAAGTGCATGTCATTTAAAAAAAAAACTTTTTGGGGGGTTTTACTTCTGTCCAGAGCTCTGTCAGGAGGATTTACCCTCTTCCTGTCCTCCCAGCAATGGTTTCACCAGATAGGAAGTGAGCAAGAGGACACATAAATAAAAATCTGTCATGAGTTCCCCCAACTCTACTAAAGAAAAGCATTTTTATTTCTGTCTAAGCTGCTTTTCACCTCACTTACTGTCTAGTAAAAGTTTATCAGCAGGACATAAGTAAGGACATAACATAAGGTGGATGTAACCTCAGTAAAAACCTGACTTTGGTTTAAACCTTCTCCACTGTTATCCAAAGTAAGGGAAAAAATTATGGAAATACTCTTTAATTTGTACTTTGTTTACCCAGTAAAAGTAATTACCACATTTTTCCATACACAAATGCGATTCATGGCTTACAAATTAACATAAAATTAATGTTATTAGAGATTGTACTCTTTCAAATCTTGAATGGTTGCTTTAAGTTCTGTACTTTTAGCTATAATTTGTATACATAAATGTCTGTTCCATATGAATTGTATCAAACTTTTCAGACCATTTTTGTATTCTTTTTATTTGTTACAAATTTACTTTAGGGTGTCAAATACTTGAGAAGCATCAAAATAAATGTTTTTATGAATATGGTTAATAATCACATATGAATACACATTTTATGCCTTGCAATTAAACAGAAAACTCATGGTATTGGCATTTGTGCTATAATTGTCATTTTAAATGTAGAATAGTCCCTTTCAGTTTTCTACCTATAATTTGTATCCATAAACCTCTGTCCTCTTTGAATTGTATCATGCTTTCCAAACAAAGGATCAGATTGGTCTTTTAGGTCTAAATGGTTCCATATTGTATGTTTGATGTGCTAACTATGGGTTAGACTAATAGATCTATTCCTGCAAAGGTGGGTTTGAGTTGAATGTTTCAAATGAAAATGTTATACGTCAAAGTACCTGAGCCTTCACCATTACTTGTAAGGTGGTAATTTTGTGTATTGTGAATCAACAAACTTGTTGAGCTTTGACAGATTTGATAATGGAGGGCAGCCTAATTTTTATTACTGTGGGTTTTTCTTCCTATTTATTTTGAAGCTATTTACTTCTAGAAATCCAGTATTACCTGGAAAGTCTGAACAGCTTAGATGTGGTCAAACTTTAAACCTCATAAAAATACTTGGCCCCCTGATCCCGTTTGTAAAGTGCAAATCTGTTGGGTTTGAGATATATATACATATATATATAGACATATATATATATATATATATATATATATATATATAGACACCTGCCTTTACACGCACATGAAATTGAATGCAATCCCAGTCTTAGTCCGTAGGGTTCAATATTGAGTTGGCCCACTGTTTGCAGCTATTACAGCTTCAACTCTTCTAAGAAGTCTGTCCACAAGGTTTAGGAGTGCATCTATAGGAATGTTTGACCATTCTTCCAGAAGCGCATCAGGCACTGATGGCTCGCAGTCGCTGCTCTAATTCATCCCAAAGGTGTTCTATTGGGTTGAGGTCAGGACTCATACTTACCCCATACTTATTCACATGGGGCGGCGGGATATGGAGGTTAAAGGGAACTTCCAGATTCCAATAAGCCCCCCGCCCGCAGACCCCAACAAACACAGCCCATGGTTGTTGGGAAGAGGCCCTTGTCTCCATCTACTTGGGGTGGGAGGCGCTTACTCACTCCCTCTCCCTTTCCTGACCTGCAGGGCTGCATGCTTGGACAAGGGTCTAGTATGGATTTTTATGGATTTTAGAGGGGACCCCCACACTTTTTTTTTTTTTTTTTGGCATGGGGTTCCCCCCAAAATCCATACCAGACTGAAGGGTGTGTATGGTCTTGGGGGGGACCCCATGCAGCTTTTTGTTTTTCCATTTTGGTGCGGGGTTCCCTTAGACAATCCACACCAAACTCAAAGGGCCCGGTATGGATCTTGGGGGGAACCTCACTTTGTTTTTTCTTGTTTTTGTTTTTTTTTTTTACATTTTGGGTTGTGGTTCCCCTTGAAGATCTTCAGAGCACAAGTCGCACCACAAGTCTAATCATCATGGAATCGATTTCTGTTCAAATCAATGGGCTTAAAGTCGGATCAGTAGATGGCTTTCATAGTGAACCATTGATTTTGAGTAGAGGCAGAGAAACGCTGCTAAAAGCTAGCACTGCTAAATGCACATTAACGCTAATGCAAAAAGCTACTAAAAGCGTGTTTTTACAGCTGCATTTTCCTAGCATTGGTAGTGGCTTTGCAGCTCATTTTTTTTCTAATACCCGTGTACATAAGGCCTTACTAACTGATGGAACAGCCCACTACAATTGGAGCTACTGAAAACTACTGTTCCTATATGTCTAGACACCTCTAGCTGTCTGATGTCCATACCTGTCTGCAGCATGTCTTTTGTTTACAGTGACAGACCCACTTTAAAAATAGAGCTATTAAAAATAGTTAATGCTGCATGGAGTCAAAATAATACTTACTATTAGTAGTTTAAATTTATGCATTAGCTTTTTCTGCATTAAATGACTAATTTCTACATCAGCATGCATCACAATCTTGCTGAAATAATGATCAAGGATGCTATACAAAAATCTTAACATCCCTTCAAATATATATTTGCAATGCTGTTTTTCCCTGGATGAAAAAGTAAAAAAAAAAAAAAATTATGGCCACTTTTCAACTGCTGTCTGTAGCCATAATTCTCGGCAGCGTTTTCTTTTTTTTCTTTTTTTAGTAGAAATGAGCATTCTTCATTATGCTGAAAGAGCTAGGAGAGGAATTCTTCCAATTTGTCACAAATTGGTTGTATTTGCATTTGCCAAGCTCTTGGAAATCAATCTTTCGTCTTTCCGCAGATATTTACAAATAAACAGCATAGACCATAATGGAGATAATGTGCTGCGGATGGCAATCATTTTTTGTAAAGTGGTGTAAAATATGAGTTTATATATGTAATAATATAAATTGTTTGGATGCTTTTATAATATAGCAGGATGAAATGTTATACCTATTTGTGAATGCTATTTGGAGGAACTAAACACAAAGCTAAAACTTTTATATACATTTTATGTGAATGTTATTTCAAGAAAACCTTCAGATTTCTTTAAAGAAAAATGGATTAGGAAGGTTAGGGGGAGCTGCAAAGAAAGGTTTAGTTGTACTCCATTTAGAGACAGATTAATGCAGAATGGGGCCTCTAGGTGACATAATAGCTTTGAATCCCCCATCCCTTCAATTAATATTCAATTAATATTGATAAGGATTGTAATAGGCTGTCAGAAGCTATACCATTTGAATTGTCTGTAGTGGTATGGCCCACCCCATAAGATAGAAACCTCCTTCAAATGCATTTTTCTTTCTGAAGCATAGCTTTGATGGATTGAGCTATCTACTTATTAACTGCAAAATATATCTCAGGGCCACTGTTGCCAACCTACCAGATTGAAACTTACTAACATGGCATCCAAAATTTATTGGCACAGTCAAGTTTTTACTGGCATTTCCAAAATTTACAAAATTCGTTTTAAGTGCACATTTAAGTATTTAGGCTACAAACAAGTACAATATGCAGTTAACAATATGCTATGAGCTAGATATTAAGGCCAAAAGCATATTTCTTATTTTATTTTCAATATAGTAAGTAGCTCAAAGACAGGACTCAGCTCAGGAGGGCAAGAAATTAGAATGGGTGGGCACTGACAGCAGTGTGCAGCAGCACAGGTGATGACACCTCACCGGCATGACACTTCACCTCCTGAGTCACAGTAGTTGTCTCTTTCCACACCAGGTGGTCCCTTCACTTGACTCCAGTCCAAACAGCACTGAAAGTCCCGCTCCCGGCTTGCCTTGCACCTGTCCCACAGACCCGCATACGTGGTTCCAGCCGTTCCCTTGCACCATGACATCACGTGACACACTCAGGCACCGTCTCAGCAAGACCCGTCCCCCTCCTGCACCACCTGAACAAACTGTAGCAGGCACTTGAATGGTCTTGAACCTCACAGCTATATTTTTTACTGGTAACCTTTTCCTGTCACTACCATTTAATGGCTGCCAGTAAAAATACTGACGGTTAGCAACACTGCTCAGGACAGGTTTGCTAAACCGTGGACCATGCCTTCATAATGCAGGTTAAAATAACTACTTGTAGTCACCATCAGAAGCCTGTATGACAGGGTGACGATGCAGGAGCACAGCTGGGAAATAAGAATGAAGTATTTTCACCAAGAGGAAGAGCTAAAATAAAATGGCCTTCTGGCAGGATTACTAGGTGTCAGGTCACCATCTGGAAACACACCCTGGGAAATGTCATGCAGTCACCGCTGAAGTGCATGTATGTACAATAGACAGGAAACCACTACAAGAAGGCTGAAGAAGATCAGCAGCACTTAATCTAAAAAACAATTAAAGAAGATTTCATGCATTTTGTTAAAAAGACAATTGTTAAAGTAAATCTCATTCAGGAAGGGTTGATTTTTGATCAGGTACGAAAAGCATAGAGAGGGGGTCTGGGTCCTCTAGTCATATATTTTAATGCATATATTTTATTCTTTATCTGTCAAATCTAATACATTTAGCCAGTCATAAGCACTGACTCTTCAGATGCAGCATTGTATTCATCTAAATGGTTATAAAAATAAGAAAATAATTTTGATATCAGGTCAAATGCTTAGTAATGGATTAAAATGATACATGCGGGTAGAGGAAATAAATTATTTAGGGGTTAACCATTTAGGGGTTAACCCACTGTAGGCAGGGCTGCCCTCTCTCCCCACTTTTATATGCCCTAGCTACTGAACCCCTCGCCATTTCTATCAGAAGTAACCCGCGTATAAAAGGGCTCCGTGTAGGTCAGTTTGAGGAAAAGATCAGCTTATACGCTGACAATACTTTACTATACCTGGCAGATTCAGGATCTTCATTGGTAGAGGCACTGGGAACATTTGAGGAGTTTGGTGTTTTTTCAGGGCTCAGAATTAATTGGGATAAATCCCAGATCCTCCCATTAGATCCAGCCCCACCTACGCAAGCCCAGGCGAACCTGCCTTTACAACGGGTCAGTACCATTAAATACCTAGGTGTGCACATCACCAACTCCCCAGCTGACTATATAAAGAATAATATAGAACCAATCTTCCCGCTAATCAAAAACAAAACACAAACATGGTCCCGGCTCCCCTTAGGGGTGATGGGACGAATTAATTTAATAAAGATGATCTTACTTCCTAAGATATTGTATGTGTTATGGCACTCCCCAATCTATATACAATTAAAATACTTTCGTACTATTGACACACTTATAAAATCGTTCTTTTGCTGAAAGGGTAGGCACAAATTACCCTGGAACTCCCTCTTGCGCCCAACAGACTTAGCAGGCACGGCATTACCTGACTTTAGCATTTATTACATTGCGTCGCAACTATCAAACATATTCCATCTAGACAAAACAGACAGACATAGGTTCCTCCTCCTCATGTGCCCACGTTGGGCTCGTTCCACCACCGACCCACTATATGCGATCATAGCCACACTCAGTGGAGAGGAGGGTGAGAAAAACCAGGCTCCCTCTCTGAGACACTATAGGAGAATATGGGACCTAGCCTCGCATAAACTGGAAGTAGCCCCACACAATGATCATACCCCCCTTTGGCATAGTAAAACTCTCCCGGAATTGAACTCAATTCCTGAAACAACAGAATGGAGCAGTCTGGGGATATTTTATCTCTCTCACATAATATCGGTAGGCACCCTGAAGACCTACGATAGGCTGAAAGAGGAGTTCTCGCTTCCTAATCGTATGTTCTTCAGATATCTCCAGGTACGGCACGCTGTCCAGGCCCAATTTTCTCAACCCCTACCTGATCTAGCCCCAAGTCCTCTCGTAGAGATCATTAGGTACTCAGACTCCCAGAAACTGACATCCATACTATACAATATGATCATTACCCCACGGTCAACACGAGATGAGATGGGAAAGGCAGTGGGGTCCCATAGAAGATGAAGACTGGGGAGAGGCGCTGGACACTTGTAAAGCAGTTTCCCCAAGACTGTCAGATAGACTTACACAACTATATAGTCTCCATCAGGCATATTTGACGCCTCTCAGGATATCTAAATTTGGAGCTGGTGGTTCCGCCATGTGTCCCCTTTGCACAAAGGAGGTAGGATCCTTCTATCACCGCATATGGACTTGTCCACGTATTCTGGGATACTGGAAACAGGTAGTGCAATTCCTCCATGATAACATGGGATCACCCCTTGTTCTGGATCCAAAGCCATGCTTGTTGGGCATCTTGCCTGACACAGATTTAGACAAATATACCAAAGCCTTTTTACAAGAAACGTTTGCAGCTCGAAAAACCATTGCAAGACACTGGATGAGGCCCTCGCCACCAAAAGTTTGAGTGGTTAGGGGAAATAAACAACACACTTCCGTACAAAAAATGCATATATATACACAGGGGCTGCCCTAATAAATACAATAAAATATGGGATAGATGGCTAGAGGCATCTGATACCTGTGTATGACTTAAGTATTTTTCCTGTGGTTTTTCAGGAGGGGTGCATGATGGGAAAATGTGAGAATTGAGACACGAAACCTTGTAATTATGAATGACTTACAGATATCTTGCTGTGCTATTTTACCTTGTGACATCACAGAGAGCTACTGGGCTCACCATATGCTGTAAATCTATATTTTTTGTACACAGTGCATGGAATGTAAATGCTTTAATTTTTTGACAATAAAGCTGTTAAATGAAAAAAAAAAAAACCCACTGTAGGACCAGAGCACTTTCTGCGATCCGGAACTGCGTTGCTTTAACTGACAATTGCGCGGTCGTGCAACTTTGTACCCAAATGAAATTGACACCTTTCTGTTCCCACAAATAGAGCTTTCTTTTGGTGGTATTTGATCCCCTTTGCATCACTTCTGATCACTGCTATAAACAAAAAAGTGCGACAATTTTGAAAAAAAACCAATATTTTTTACTTTTTGCTATAATACATATCCAAAAATATATATATAAAAAACAAATGTATTCATCAGTTTTGGCCAATATATATTCTTCCTTATATTTGTGGTAATAAAAATTGCCGCGTTTACAAACCATGAGAACTCATTTATGGCATTTTTACTACAGCGGACATGTCGGACATTTTTGACACTTTTTTGGGACCAATGACATTTATATGGCGATCAGAGATTTAAATATCCACTGATTACTGTGTAAATGTCATTGACAGTGAAGGGGTTAACCTGCGGGGGGTGATTTAGGGGTTAACTGTGTTCCCTAGGCGTGTTCTAACTGTGAGGGGGCTGGGCTGTCAGGGGCATAAGAGATCTAACTGATCCCAGTGACAGGGAGCAGTAGATCTCTTACATTCTGACTGACAGAGTGGGGAACCGCCGTGTTTACATCGGCGGTTCCCCGTTTTTCTTCTGTGCCAGGCAATCGCAGGTACCCAGCAGAGTCCGCCCCACTAGCGGCCATGCTGCTGGAGAGTGCGACGGGCATGAGAGTAAGCAGCTGACGGCACACTCCTGCCCACTAGCAGTGCATGAGCGAGCCGCCGTTTATAGATGGCGATTCGTGCCACTCTGCAGCAGTAAATGTATGCGAGCCGATCTGGAACCGTTTAATTAATGTATATGGTACAGGTTGGAAAATTCTAATTTATGGCTGGATTTTTTTTTTTTACAAATCCAGTGGTGCTGTGAATGGTTTTGTACATTAATTAGGGCAACTATAAAAATATTACCGTTCTACAACTAGTTTGAAAAACTATATTGGAACTGTCAGGTTTTTTTTTATGTATAAACTGATTTGTACACACACACTTTAGTTTAGATATAAATCTGTGAATGTAAGCTGCAGCAATGAAATAGGATTCCGGAGGGGCAATTTATTAAAAAAAGTGAATGTGACAATCACTAAAATATTTACTGCAAGAGAATCGATTACTAAAATATAAACACATGCACCAGAAAATTCACCTTCAGGGAATATCCAGAGAATATTACATTCACTTCATAAATGTAACCCAATGAGTTTTCTAAAGAGGACCAGCGCAAAGGCTGTTTCCTTTTAGACATTTAGTTCCTTTTTGAAACTTTGTGAAGAGTAATCTAAAATGGGGAAAAGAGGAAGTGGAGTTGCTAGAGCTACTGGGCTCTGTAAAAAAGTTTGTATGCTATGGCTTCATCATTACAGAATTGTGCATTCCTGCACAGTTTTACCAGGTTCAATGCAAAACCATATTTTGGTGGGTTGTAGTTGGTTATAAAATACTGTTTTAATATTGAAATATTTTCCTTAGCCCAGAAATTCTATTGCATTTTAAGGCTTCATTAATACCAGACATTTAATTTAAATCACTTGAAAATTCTGTGGGTCCCCGCTAAGCAGGCAGAGTTTTGTGTGTAGCTAAGTTTGTAGATAAAGGATAGTTTAACCACTTCAATACCAGACACTTACCCCCCTTCCTGCCCAGACCAATTTTCAGCTTTCAGCACTGTCGCATTTTGAATGACAATTGCGCGGTCATGCAACTCTGTACCCACTGTACCAAATCATTTTTTCCCACAAATAGAGCTTTCTTTTGCTGGTATTTGATCGCCTCTGGGGTTTTTATTTTTTGCACTAGAAATAAAAAAAGACCGAAAATCTTGAAAAAAAAAAAGGTTTTCCCACCCCCCCCAAAAAAAATACGCCCACCAAAAGGCCCCCACTTCCATTATTTTATATCATGATAATAAAAACTAAAATTAAATTTGTCAGGAAGTCAGATTTACATGCAACAGCACCTTGTCTATATGCAAAATTCTATGACATACCTATGTTCAATTCCAAGGGGCGGGCTAGGGCAGTATAGGGGCGGGCTAGAACAGTATAGGGGCAGGCTACAGTAGTATATAGACAGGCTAGGGTAGTATATTGAAAGGCTAGGGTAGTACATGTACAGGCTAGGGTAGTATATGCACATGCTACGGCAGTATAGGGGCAGGCTGGGGTAGTATATTGACAGGCTAGGGCAGTATAGGGGCAGGCTAGGGTAGTATAGGGTCCGGGGGCAGGTGTCATCATGAAACACAAAACTGCTGTAAAAAAAATCTTGGTTGTCAATTTGCTGGGTAAATAGAAGAGGAGGAGAGGCGGCTGTGGTTCAATATGCTGCCCCTCTCAAAGTGTTGCCTGGGTCCAATAGGCCAACTGGAACCCATGGTAGGGCCAGCAATGATGGGCACTGATGATGAGGCACATATATGCAGCACTGATAAGGAGCACTGATGGGCACTGATAGGTGGGACTCATGGGCACTCATAGGTGGCACTGATGGGCACTGATAGGTGGCCCTGGGCACTGATAGGTGGCACTGGTTGGCACTGATAGGTGGCACTGGTGGGCACTGATATGCAGAATGACAGATGGCACTTTTTTGGAGGCATTCCCTGGTGGTCCTAGGTGGCATTTAAGATAGGCATTGAGTGTCATCCATGTTGGGCATTGTGCCCCTTACCTGGTGGTCTAAGGTGGGCTCCCTGGTGGTCAGACGCAAGTAGAGGAAAAGCCGATACATGGCTCTTCTTGTTTGAACTTTGACCAGCCATGATTGGTCATGGCTGATCACGTGGTAAAGAGCGTCTGATCACCACAGGTTATCCTGAAAGTTGTCATATGATGTCCAGTCAGGATAAAGGAACCACCGCTCGGCCTTCATTTTGCTATAGGCTGGGCTGGAAGTAGTTAAATTGCATGCTGTTTTTTTTTGGAAGTGTAGAAAGGAGTAAATGACACTTTGCCACACACTTCCAATGACACAGTAAGTGCACAGAGATGAGATGATCTGTAAATCACAGGGCACTGGTATAGGATGCTTCTACCTGAGAAGTCTTGTATTACTATATGGGTCAGTAGTAATATCATGGAAAAAAAGTCTGTTTTCTGTCATGCCTTACACCAGAGAAGGAATATGTCACCCCTTTACTTTTTGCCTTGTAACTACCTGACATGGTGTTCCCCGTAACACCAGTGTCAAGCAGCCCCTTACATAGCAATATATTTTAGTGAACGATACAAAAACATAATAGACACACTTCAAAAGTTCTCTCATTTCTTGTAATCAAAAAATCATTCCTTGCGTAAGGTATGCTAATCCCCACAATAAATTAATTGGGCATGATTTAGGTGCCAAGTATCACTGGGCATAAGATGCATCATTGCAAATTTGACATGCTGGCTGGAGCAAATACAGAGTAGAGCAATGGGATCCTGCAGTAAGCACTTGAATTTATCTGAAAACTTTACAGAGGTCCATAATAAAACATCATCCAGTGTATACATTTTTCTGCACTGGCACACTCTAGCGTTGTGCCTTTTTTATACTGATACTGGTACTGACGCTGTACCACTTTGTATGACAAGTAGAGTGTCCGAGGGTCCGAACGAACTTTGGGAAAAAGTCCGGGTTCGGCACCGAACGTTGCTCGAACGTTATCCCGGACCCCGAACCCCATTGACGTCAATGGGGACCCGAACTTTTAGGCACAAAAATGGCTGTAACAAAGTCCTGGCAAGTGCTAGAGGGCTGCAAAAGGAAGTAAAATGGGTGTAAGAGTAGGGCAAGTGTCCTACAAAAAATGGGGATAGGGAAAATAAATTAAAATCAAATAAACTAGGAGATGATTTTTGAACAATAATCTGTCTCTTACAGCTGCAGCTAGAACCTCTCCCTTTAGAACTAGGAGATGATTTTTAAAAAGGAATTCCTTTTCATCATACCCATGTTTATGTAAACTTAGTTGTCTACAATAATTGACCTGTTTACAATTTTAGCGTAACCAACTTTTCCACAAATATTCATAAGCGAAAAATATATAAAAGGATGTGAATGTTATGATGTTTTTCAGTGAATAAAAGCAAAGAGTGGCCACCCACACACTTGGATTTTTATGCGGTGTGAAACATTGCGTCTGGTTTGTGAGTTCTTTTGAGCTGAGGAATTGATTGTCCTTCTTGACTTAGGATGAATGTTTGTTGATTTGAGGCACTGATCCATCACTACACTCTGGATCTGAAATCTGTCTGGATAGAGTAAGCTATTACATGTGGTATGCCTTAAGAATTAAACATTGGCTACCATTTCTACTACTATATCAGCTGAATCAGACCCACTGTTAATATGTGTTTTTTACAGAGTAGCTAATATTCTGTATACAAATTTAAGTAGATTAACTGCAACTTTTCATACCTTATTCCCCACTCATGCTTTATAATAAAGTACATTAATGTGTAATGGCACTTAGTGATGTACACGTTAAGATAATCTAACACAATAAACATCACATTTTCTTATTAATTGGCAAGATGTCAATTTACAGTGTTTGTAAGAATGAATACAAATTCTAAAGATCCTCTCATCAACTAAACACATCAATTGTTCAGTGCACATTGACTTTTTGGTAAACTAGTTTTAATCTAACTATCATATCAACCAGGGTTTCCTAATCCTACTGTATGTATCCATACCACTTTGGGATATAGGAATAGATCTCTAAATAACACAAAGCAAGACAGTAAGGCCGCAAAACACTGAGCAATCAGATCACATAACATCGGGCTGTATACCGAGCAGTTGTGTAAGCATATCAGATATTTCTTTTAAGTTTTGGTTTCTTTCACAAGCACTTATCTCTGCTGAAGGGGTTGTAAAGTTGGAAGGTTTTTTTTATCTTAATGCATTCTATGCATTAAGATAAAAAGCCTTCTGTGTGCAGCAGCCCCCTCGGCGCCCTAAAACTTACCGGAGCCCCATCTCTGTCCAGCGATGTCCACGGATGTCTCAGCCATCCGAGACTCTCCTCCATCCTGATTGACTGAGACACTGCAGCAGCGCCATTGGCTCCCACTGCTGTCAAAGTCAGTTAGCTAATCAGGAGAGCGAGGGGACAGGGCCAAACCGCAGCTCCATGTCTGAATGGACACACAGAGCTGTGGCTCGGCTCAGGTGCCCCCATAGCAAACTGCTTACTGTGGGGAGACTCAACAGGAGAGAGGGGCCAGGAGTACAGAAGAGGCACCCAAGAAGAGGAGGATCTGGGCTGCTCTGTGCAAATCCACTGCAACAGAGCAATTAAGTATGACATGTTTGTTATTTTTATAGAGAAAAAAATGAGACTTTATAATTAGTGTTGAGCAAACCCGGACTGTAAAGTTTGGCTCCGTACTGAACTTTGGGGTGTCCGGGACCCGGACCCCAACCCGGACTTTTCAAAAAAAGTCCGGGTTCGGGTCCGGGGTTCTGGTAATTTTACTAAAAGTTCTGAAAATTGCCATAAAAAAGTCCAGGAAAGTCCTAGAGGTCTGCAAAAGGAAGGAAATGGGGGTAAGGGTGGGACAAGTGCCCTACAAAGAAATGGGGTCAGGGAAATAACTAAAAGCATTTTTAAAAAAATTATTTCTTAAAAAAATCAAAAATGGAGGTGGATGTGGACCATCTTCAAACTGTGTCTGAAAAGTATTAATTAACGGTAGAAGCCATATCACTGTTCTAAAATCATCTTCAAACTGTGTAAAAAAAGTATAAATAAGCCGGGAGAACCCATATCACTGTTCTGCAAGCATCTGGAAACTGTGTGTGAAACTATAGCAGAGCAAACCCATATCACTGTTCTAAAATCATCTAAAAACTCTATGTGAAACTATAGCAGAGCGAACCCATATCCCTGTTCTTCTCTCTGCTATAGTTTCACACACAGTTTCCAGATGTTTGCAGAACAGTGATATGGTTTGTCCCGGTTTTAGTTAAAGTGTTACACACAGTTTCCAGATGTTTGCAGAACAGTAGTATGCTTTGTCCCGGTTTTAAAGTGTTACACACAGTTTCCAGATACTTGCAGAACAGTGATATGGGTTCTCCCGGCTTATTTATACTTTTTTGACACAGTTTGAAGATGATTTTAGAACAGTGATATGGCTTCTACCGTTAATCAATACTTTTCAGACACAGTTTGAAGATGGTCCACATCCACCTCCATTTTAGATTTTTTTATGAAATTATTTTTTATTTTAGTTATTTCCCTGTCCCCATTTCTTTGTAGGGCACTTGTCCCACCCTTAACCCCATTTCCTTCCTTTTGCAGACCTCTAGGACTTTCCAGGACTTTTTTACAGCCATTTTTGTGCCTAAAAGTTCGGGTCCCCATTGATTTCGATGGGGTTCGGGGTCCGGGATCAAGTTTGGGTTCTGTCCTGACCCGAACCCAGACTTTGTCCCGAAGTTCGGCCAAACCAGCAGAACCCGGACTTCCAGAAGTTCACTCAACTCTATTTATAAACACTTTAAACCATATTTTCTGCATTGTTGAACCTGAGATCAAAGTAGAGAAGCCCACTTGATATATGAGGTGACAGATGTCAGTAACTGTACCCTGATTCAATGTTTTGAACATCTCACTTATTAACCTGTGCATTTGTTTTTATAGAAACAAATATGGAAAAATAATTCAGATTTTCTTTCATCTTGTACATCTGATCTACGTTATCCATAAGTAAAGTTAAAACCAAGCTATTGACATCTTATAAAATACATTGGTACCAAATCAGATTGGTGATGATGATTTCCACAATTCGGTGAAGGGCTTATTGGATCATTTTGGGCAATCTATTGGGGATCTCTTATAGAGATTAAGAACCTTAGACAGACATAGACTATTTTGTAAGTCTGTCAACATTTTCAATCCAACCCTATAGACTTGTACATTCGCTTTCTACTTTCAATTGAAACAAAATCATACTATAATGCATACTTTTTAATTATAAGCCACAGTCACAAGTGCATGTTTCTCTGAGCACTTAAGGTTTATTAATGCAAACTCCCTTGACTTTGATTTCTCAGTGTTATACTGTAGGTCAAATTGTACACTAAATACTGTAGGATTATAGCATACAGTATATCAGTATAAAGGGTGTGATTTGTAGGGAAAATGTTTACTTGCGTAGGTGGTTAATGCAGGCCAATTTTCTTCTGAGTAGTGAAAACCTGGAGGTTTACATAAGGTTCCTGTAGTAGTGAAAAAATCTCACCAGATGTCTAGTTTATCACATTGTTCAAATGTTTCATCTAAAATTCTGGAGTTTTGGGTTGTTTCTACCTTTTTTATCAAGTTTTCAGTTTTCACGTTCTAGGTTGGTTTCTTGAGAAATGTAGTCTAACAGATCAGTGCAAGGTATTCACTAACATGTATCAGTAAAAATGTCTAGAATTCTGAATTGCCATGATTTTTTAGATTTTTCTTTTTTGCTTGAGTAGGTTTAGATTTTATTACTGTTTGTGTCTCAGTAGAGAGATTTCCCATCACTGTGTGTCCTGTAGACTAAACTAAGGAAGTTAAAGGATATCTTTCAGTATGAGGGAAATCCCCTCCATAGACATTTGTCATGGGAACAAGTTTCCACATTAGAAGCATTGTTAAACTTTCTGAAAATTCTAGTTACCTAGTTGCTGTTCTTGCCCTTTGCTGCACTACTTTGGGTCAAAGACTCTGGCTCTCCTGATCTCTATACTTCTGAGAGAAAAGTTATTTTTTTTACAGACTTTTATTGCAAGTGGTACAAAAAGATAGATACAAAAGCCAAAGCATGTTAAATGCAATCAAAAGAATTGCATCAGAAACGGCATCAAGCAATACAATTCCATTGTATCTTATACATGCAAACCATAGAAAAAAAAACATGACTAAAATTTTAGAAAAACAAAATACAGTAAATCTGGGTGCATCCAACACGTAGGACATCATATACTGTAGAAGTATGTAGAATATACAAAAACCAAAACAGTAATATTAAAAAGAAAAGCGACCACTTGAAAAGTCGCAGGATCCGTCTACAAAAGGAAGACGATACATAAACCACTTAGCGTCGAAATGGGGTTTAGATTTGTGAATCATGTGAAAAATTTGTTCCATTAGCATAATCATATCCATCCTCGAAATGATTTATGTAAATGGTACAGCCATTGACTTCCATTGCTAAGCTATTACCCACTGCATGGCTGTATATAGGGTATGTATCAATCTTTCCAGGGGTTAAGGGAGATCTGGAATATGTAAGAATAAACATTAGGATTGAGTTAAAGTGATTGGTTTACCAGCCATCTTAGACACTAGGTCAAAAAGCTCAGCAGAAACCGAAATATATCTTCTCACAACTTCAAAAGGTATGCAAAAGTGAGAGAAAAGTTCAAGTTTTTTTCTGCATATTTGATAGGGCCAATAACTCAAACTATTAACATCATGACAGCCAGGCAACTAGAATTTTCCCAAAGATAGGTCAGCATGACAGGTCCATGTTTTCTTTAAATTCCAACTTCAGATTTCCTGTGTCCTCTTTCTTCCACAGCTATATTTTTTAATCCCTTTATACATAATTTTTCTTTTAGTCTTCAGGCCTGTTTGGTGATGTCACAAGTCTCTCCTCTTCCTCTGGTGTCAGTATGTGGTTCTTACTCCTGGACTGATTGCTGCTTTTGAAACAATGTTTCCCACTGCTCTGTCCAAATTTACTGTGAGCACAGGCTGGGGTGATGATGCAACCCCAGAAGGTCACTGGAGAAGCAATTAATGACTTTGGGTGTCAAAACCAAAAGAGAACTGGTTTTGGATACCCAAACAGTAATTCTTCAGGGGAGCATGGGAGCAGGGATGTAGATGTTGCAGCTAAAGCTGCATTTTTAGTTTTCACTTGTGATGGGCAGGTATTTTTTAAATTTACTAGAAAAGTGGATTGGGACTTTAACTTAGAATGCAATATATAAACCAGACAGCTGTAGAATATTTGCTATTCCTACTAGTTCAAGACTGTATCTTTAGTCTCTCTTTAATAGCATATACCCTGGTAAAAACAAATATCCAAGGCAACATCAATTTTTTTTTTTCGATCAGCATTTCAAAGGAAAAAGTGTGATAACAAGTAGTACCCAGAATTCACTTTACTGAAACCAGACCAATGCAAGATAAATTCTGATTGGTTGTAGTGGTCCTGGTCCTCCATTGTTGTATTTAATTGGGCATCACACTGAATAATGCAGATTTATTTAAAAATATACTTAGTGTTCTGGGTTTTTTTAAAAGTAAATTGAAAATGTACTTTACTTAATGTGATGTTTGTTTTTTTTTTCTAATGGAACACAGTCACAATGTAACTTTCAATGGCTACTAAGTGATTGATCACAACAGATACCATTGCCTGAGAACATAAGTTATGGTGACACCTCTTATCTAAACCTAAAGTTTGCCCTCATTGCACACTCTGTTTTATGTTGAGATGATTGATGTCTGGTTTAAGGTTTTATTTAGATTTAAGCATTCGTTATTGCTTTTCTGTGACTTTGATACCGAAACTAATATACAAAGCTAATATTTTGGAACAGAGATGTGTGATTACTATGAAAATAAGTAGAAATACTATTACTAGAGTTAAAATAGTAATGAGACAGTGTAGTAAATATGTATTTATATAAATTGAATATTTGGAATATGTGATTTTTTTAGTATATTTGGTTAGTTGCAATACTCTTTATTACTAGGTGCTGAAAGTAGATTATACAGCTGAAACGGTTTAGATTTCTTTATGTACTGTTAATTCTAAGCTTAGATCACTTAATCCCTTTGGCTTTGAAACATGTCCTGTAAAAAAAATAATTTGATCAATTAGTATCAGTTGTGCTTTACATCAAAACCTTAACATTGGCTCTTCACAAAGTGAGCTGCCAACATAATGTGTAATGCAAAAATTAAATCAAACTGTTGCTCGATAAAGGCAATTTTAGAACAAGGCTAAAGCGCAACAACTAATCAGATTTCAATTTATGTGTACAATTACACTTGTAAATAGCCTGCAATTGTCATTGAGTAAATACAATTTAACAATTTATTATTTAATTGCATTTATTACCGTATTCATTTGTAGATCAAAGGTGTATCCCCAAAAGATGAAAAAACGTAGTATTTCTATTTTTCTTATCATTAGAACCAAACAAGCAGATTAATACCTTTGCCCCCCCCCCCCCCCCTTCCAAAAAAAGGTGGACG
This sequence comes from Glandirana rugosa, assembly GCA_018402905.1. Taxonomy (NCBI): domain Eukaryota; kingdom Metazoa; phylum Chordata; class Amphibia; order Anura; family Ranidae; genus Glandirana; species Glandirana rugosa. The sequence continues at coordinate 259,483 of BLSH010523922.1, read as the reverse complement.
CCTTCAGTTGTACACCTAGCATAGCTGACACCCAAAAAAGATTATTTTTGATAAAGTAGTAGTAATAATGAAACTGAATTAACACTAATAATGAGCAGAAAATGGAAATAGTGTAAATTTACTTTATGTGAATGTTTTCTAAATAGTTATCTTTATAAAAAATACATTTTTTAACAGTGGTGCACAAAGTGCACCACAGCAAAGACTGTATATTATCCATGTACTGAATAACCTAAAAATCCATGGTTTTAACGACTTCCATACCAGTTTTATTCTGGCACTCATCTCCTACATATAAAAATCATATTTTTTTGCTAGAAAATTACTCAGAACCCCCAAACATTATATATGGTTTTTTTTTTAGCAGAGACCCTAGAGAATACAATGGCGGTCATTGCAACTTTGTATGTCACACAGTATTTGTGCAGCAATTCTTCAAATTAGTTTTTTTTCATGAATTAAAAAAAAACAAAACCATAAAGTTAGCCAAGTTTTTTGCATAATGTGAAAGATGATGTTACGCCGAGTAAATAGATACCTAACATGGCATGCTTTAAAATTGTGCACACTCGTGGAATGGTGCCAAACTTTGGTACTTACAAATCTCCATAAGGAATGCTTTAAAAATGTTTCAGGTTACCAGTTTAGAGTTACAGAGGAGGTCTTGGGCTAGAATTGTTGCTCTCGCTCTAACACTCGCAGAGATATCTCACATGTGTGATTTGAACGCCATTTACATACGTGGGCATGACCTACGTATGCGTTCGCTTCTGTGCATGCGCACGCGGGGACGGGGGAGCTTTCAATTTTTTTTTATAATTTTACTTTTATTTTTTTTTACACTTTCTCTTAATTTTTTTTTCTTGATCACTTCTATTCCTATTACAAGGAATGTAAACATCCCTTGTAATAGGAATAGTGCGTGACAGGTCCTCTTTATGGAGAGATGTGGAGTCTATACAACCCCACATCTCTCCACTAGACTGGAAGGCCAAGGTAAAAAAAAAAAATAAATGATCTTGGCCTTTCCAGTCGAGTCCCGTATTGTTTACTTCCGCCGGCCTTGGACTTGACATAACGTCACACTCGGGCCTTTGAAGGTCATAGAAATGATTGGGGACAATCCAGTCACCGGAAATCTCTATGCTCAACTTCCGGCGCCGGTGGATTCCTTCCCCCGGCTTGCCAATCACACAGGCGAGCCGGTAGAAGCACCGGAGGGCGGCGGAATGGGGAACATCCCCTTCTGCCGCCTATATGAATGATCAAGCAGCTGAACTACTGCTATGATTGTTCTTACGGTACAGGGAATCGCTGGCTGAAAAAGATATTATTCAGATATCACCACTCAAAGTCATATGACGTCCTTGGGCGTGAAGTAGTTAATAGTGGCACACTGTGGGGAAACATCGGGATAATAACAGTATGCTAAATGAAATAAAGTAAAATTAAAGGATTTAATAGAGGCGTGCATAGTGCACCTCAGCAAAACAGAAGTATAATAGTGATGTGCTTTGATAGTTATAGGTCTACAGGGGACTAAATGATAGTAACAAAATTCTCTATACAGCTTTAATTTTAAATACCTTTGCAAAAAAAAATAGCTATTCCGACAATACAAGGGCTCCAAGTGGGCAATTGTATACACAGCTAACGATCAATCAATTGGTGGTATGCAGGCAGAAAATAGGCAATCATTACACTACATAGGCAGGAAACTGCCAATTGTGATAATATGCGGGTAACAAATACACACATTTGATAAAATGCCAACAAGAAATGGGCAGTTACTATATAAAGAAAACAAAGGCTATCAGAACTGGCAACCATGACTGCATGTGAACAAAAAAGGCTAAAAAAAAAGGCAATCATGATAATATACAAGTAATTGTAACAATAAGCGGGCAATAGACAGGCAACTGTGATACTATGGGGGTTGATTTACTAAAGGAAAATAAGCTGTTCACTTTGCAAGGGAAGTTGCGCGTTGCAAGGAAAACACAAAACCGATCTTTCCCTGAGCTAAGCCCTAGAAAAATAAAAACACCAGCAGAAACCTTCTTTTTTTCCCAGAAAAATCCCCTCTTTCCATTAAAAACTTACCACACTTTAAACACAACGGTGCCCAACAGAGTGAGGGAAGCCCTCCTAAGCTTGTGTCATGTGATATCAGAGCTGAAAAGTGCCTTCCTCTCTGTGATGTCTCTGTGTTCTCTTTGTGCCCTGTATCCATATTCCAGTACGTTGTGGACTTGCAAAATCAAGAGGACCAAAAGCAGAGGACATACAGAGAAAAGTTGGAAGTTCCAGTTTTTTATTATGCTTAATGTTTGTGTTAAATTGCTTAACCACTTGCCGACCGCGTAGCATCTATAAGCATTGACAGCATGGCTCTGTCCCGCGAATCGCCGCTTATAGTCATCACTCACGTGCACAGCTGCTAGGGGGCAAGCGTGCGCCGCCAGCGGCGCTGCACTGATGCCCACCGCATGCTCCCTGAGCAGGGTCAGGCGGACTCCATGTCCTCCGGCGACTCGCGATGCCCTGTGACAGAGCCAGAAAGGGGAACCGCCCATGTAAACACGCCGGTTCCCCATTCTGACAGGCGGCATGTCAGAGATCTACTGAACCCTGTACTCGGGATCATTTTGATCTCTGGTGCCCCTGGCAGCCCAGCCCCCATACAGTTAGAACACACACAGGGGACACAGTTAACCCCTAGAGTGCCCCCTGCAGGTTAACCCTTTCACTGCCAATGACATTTATACAGTAATCGGTGGATATTTAATTTTCTGATCACTGTATAAATGTCATTGGTCCCAAAAAAGTGTCAAAAATGTCCAACATCCACCCCAATATCACAGTTCCACTAAAAATCACAGATCGCCGCCATTCCTAGTAAAAAAAAAAATTGTAAAAACACCAGAATTTAATTCTCATGGTTTGTAAGCGTGGCAACGACGACGATTGCGATTTTTTTTTTTACCAAAAATATGAGGAAGAATATAAATCAGGCAAAATTGATGAATACATTCGTTTATATATATATATATATATATATATATATATATATATATATATATTATTTTTTTTTTTTTTGGATTTATATTTTAGCAAAAAGTAAATAATATTTTTTTTTTTTTTGCAAAATTGTTGCCCTTTTTTGTTTATAGTGGTGATCAGAAGTGACGCAGAGGTCATCAAATACCACCAAAAGAAAGCTCTATTACGGGGGGAAAAAAAGGAAGCAAATTTAGTTTGGGTACAATGTCCAACGACTGCGCAATTGTCCGTTAAAGCGACGCAGTGCCGAATTGCAAAAAGTGCTCTGGTCCTAAGGTGGGAAATCCTTCCGGTCCTTAAGTGGTTAAAAATCGGTATGTATTCAGTAAAAACTCATCTGTTAATAAATACCAAATATAGGACGCACCTATGTTGCATATGGTTACAAAAACACAGATGAAATCCGTAATTCCCAATTGTAGATGCGGACCCTTTTCAGCTCATCAGTTTAGACTTGAAACGAAAATGGTGTCACTAAATTAATTTTTCTATCTCTGTGGTGTGCGGCAATTACAAATATATACCTCTTACTTTTTCCTTCAGTATATTGCAGGACAGTAGAGTCTGTGATGGCTGCTGTGTGAACATGTGCTGTTTGAAGTTAATTTCTAGGACATTTTGGCAAAGGTAAAATAGGTAATAAAGAAATAAAGGAAATAAAACTATGAGCTGGTTCAACAATTCCTAAAGAGAATGTATGGTGTTTTTGTATGTTTTCTTATATTCAGGATTTTTGAAAATAGTTTTATCTTCTAATGCTGGCCATAGACGATTCGAATCTTGGCCGGTACAGCAGGAACAGGCCGAGATTCATACCATGTATGTGCAAGCTGAAAGTACGAGGAGAAACTCACCCAAGCTCTACCACTGTATAGTTCATTAGTATACAGAGTGGTCGGTGCTCTGGCTAGTAAGGTTCACAGTAGAACCATAGTAATTGAAAGCCAGCAACTCGATAGCTTCTTCATGAAAACTTTATTGTAGCATCAAAAGCAGTAAAAAACATCCAAACTGATGCGTTTCAGCCTAAGCCTTCATCAAAGCATGATCAACTTGGGTACAACTAGCCTGTCAGATTTTACATAGATTTTTTATTGCTAGCAGCTGTTATAGTTGCTAGCAATAATCACAGGGACGACTTCCCCTGCAGGGAGAATACAGTGGCTCCGTGGGGGGGGAGATTCCCCTATCAACATGGACTGTGTTGATGAAGGAATAAAGCAATTTTCTTTTCTGGAACCCATGGTTGGATGGATTCCCCCATCAAAATGGACTGTGTTAATGGGGGGAATCAAGCAGTTATCTTTTCTGCAACCCATTATTACAGAAAAGAAAATCGGTTCATCTATGGCCTGCTTTATATTGGTAAAAGGAATATTTTCCAGCTGCCGCAAGCAAGGTGATGCAGTTTCCTTAGCCATTTTACTACTTTTCTTCAAACAGGTCAAAATCTGTTCTGCTAAACAGCTACAAATATTGTTTCACAGAAACGCAATGTATTTAATTGAATCATAATTTACTATTAAGAAGTTAAAAAAATTAGGCTAAGGGCACTTTCACACTGTTAGCGGTAAATCCCCGCTAGTCACAGCTCGGGGATTTACCGCTGTTATGGCAGCGCTACGGCGGCGGGAGCGGTGCACTTTTAACCCCCCACAAGGGGTTAAAACGGGGTTAAAAGTGCTGGTGCTCTGCGCTTCTGAGGCGTTGTGCAGCCTCTTCGGAAGCGCTACCCCACAGTTTCCCAGCAGACTTTGGGGAACCACTTCCAGAGATCAGATTGGTGTTTGACTGGGATAAGGTTAGTATATACTTTCTTCGTTGACAAGTGACAGCAGTTCTAGCATTTATTTATTATGACAGGGTCACTCTTATTACAAATTTAAATTGTGCTTAGTTGAGGTCTACAATAAAGCGCTACAATAGAAATCACATTTTCAGAAATGTCATAATTAAAGCAGACATTCAGGTAAACTGATATACACTGTTCGGACATAAATAAGTGAATTTACCTGCCGACATTTATAAATGTGGCAATCCATTCCTGAGATTTACACAGCCCTGCTAGACAGCAGAGCAAGGTTTGTAATCTGTAATGTATGTAAGAATTACTGCCTGGTCACCACCCTGCCCCCCAGTAACCAATGAGTTCATGCTCTCTCCCCCTGCCAGCATGTTATTGTCAGAATTTGTGGTTAATAGCACACCTGATGGACTCTTAAAGTAGCCATTCCCTCTCCTAGACTGAGACTGCATTCACACAGGGGCAATCCGACTTTGGCACGACTTTGCTAGGCGACTTACAACGTGACTTCAAGGCGACTTCAGTGAGACTTTGGGCGACTTAAAACACGACTCCATGCCAGGCGACTTTGCCTGTGGCCAATCAGAGAAGGGAAGGAGGGGGGTTGCCTTGGTAAATTCTTTTATTTTTCCTGTAAGTCGCTTCAATATAGATGAGGGATCTGACTTGGAGGCGACTTCCATTGAATTCTATGGGCACAAGTTGGATAGAAGTCGCCTTGAAGTCATGCAGGAACCTTTTCTGAAGTCGAAGCGACTTCAGTAGTGTACATTAAGATGGTTCCTATTCACTTCAATGGGATTTCTTATGTCAAGCAACTTGGGGCGACGTGAGGCGACTCAAGTCGGAGCGCAAGTCGCCCCTGTGTAGGCCTGGTTCAAACCTATGCATTTTTTAGTGTGTTTTCAGTTTTGCAGAAAAAGGCCAGGGACTTTTTTTATGGTTTTTGGTTCCATAGACATCAATGGATCAAAAAAGTGTGTTGAAAAACGCAAAATGCACCTACAATATGCAAACTGCAACCTGCATAAGTGTGAATCAGGCCTTAAGACTAATCTCAAAATAAAGCCAGGTAATACATTAAATAGCTTATTTAAGTGTGTAACTGCATTCATTGGTGGTTTTTTGGGGTTTTTTTTTTTTTTTTTTTTTCAAAATTTGCCCACATTTCAGCCTAAAAGACCTAGCTATAAAAACACAAGCAACATTTTGTAAAAATCTTAGATATATTTATATAATAGGCTGGTTAATTAGATCAGTATGTTAACTGTTTACCTGAAGCATTTTCCTTGCAAAACCTACATGTAATTTGAGTTAAACTAGGACTACTAAAAGTCATCCATATAAACTCGACAGAAACCGAGATTATATATTGCCCTCTATATTTGGTAATAGCTACTCATTATCCAACAAGTCAAAGCCTAGCCTCATTCATTTGTGCCGAACGGAAGAAATTATTCCTTAGCTATTTAAGTTATACGGGTCCACAAACTATGTGATAGCAATGTCGTTCTCATTCAGGTTTCTCTATAAATAAATGCATACTATGCCTACTCGCATCTCTCCTATATGTGCAAACGTTTGCAAAAAGATCCCATTAAAAGAACAACTCTGTTGAGGATAATTTGCATCTAAACTGGTATATCTGTCCCCAGTGCAATTTTTGAAAATCCACAACCATTTCAATAGAGGGAAAAAAAGGCATAATTTTTTCAGTAAAAACTCAGTAAGGCCTTGCCCACCTGGGCATACTTAAGTATACATTTGAGTGAGGACAGTGTTTGTACCCGCATGCGATGTACAGGTGTTCCATGCAACGGTGTATGGACAGTCCTATTCATGTCTATTGGGAGCAATGGCTGCATAGATAAAGCTGCTGCTCCCAATTTGACATTGTGTGGGTGCGGGTCACTGCGGCCCACTGCCTGTATTTGGGGACACACAGCTGCACCCACTTGGATGTCAAATTGGAAGCAGCAGCTGTATCCATGCGTGCAGCTGCTACTCCTAATAGACATGAATAGGAATGCCTGCATGCGGATGCGTGGAGCACCTGTGTACCCTGTGGACAAGCTTGGGCCTCGCACAGGTTTATGCTTAAATATGCCTTTGTGAACTAGGCCTTAAAGTGATACTAAAGTCTAGTTTTTAAAAAAACTAACAAACATGTTATACTTATCAGATCTGTGTAATGGTTTTGCACAGAGCAGCCCCGATTCTCCTCTTCTCAAGTCCCCTGCTGGTGCTCTTGGCCTCTCCCTCCTGCTGAGTGCCCCCACAGCAAGCAGCTTGCTATGGGGGCACCCAAGTCGCTGCTCTGTGTGTCCATTCAGACACAGGGCCATGGCTCGGCCCTGCCCCCTCTCTCTCCTCATTGGCTCGCTGACTTTGACAGCATCGGGAACCAATGGTGCCCTCTGCTGTATCCCAGCAAATTAGGAGGTTGATTCCTGGACAGCCGAGTCTCTCGTGCAACATCGCTGGATCGAGAGGGAGCTCAGGCAAGTATGAGAGGGCTGAGGGGGGCTGCTGCACACTGAATGTTTTTCATCTTAATGCATAGAATGCATTAAGATAAAAAAAACCTCTGCCTTTAAAACCATTTTAAAGCTTCCATACCTATATAACTTAATTTTAAATAGTAATAACATAAGTTGAATAAGGTCGATATACCAAGTATGCACAGGTATATAAAAGTTCAGAGAATTGGTCCTCATTGGCCAATAAGGGCAGCACAGTGGCTTAGTGGTTAGCAGGTTTTCCACGAAACACCAAGGTCATTGGTTTGAGTCCCAACCACAATGCTACCTCCAGGGAGTTTGCATGCTCTCCCTGTGCTTGCATAAGTCTCCTCTGAGTACTTTACTTTTCCCACACTGCATAACCATGTGCCAGCTTTGGCTAAGATTGGGATTTTTGTAATGGAGCACCTTGGATTTTAGGGTTCATGTAAAGAAATTTCAAAAGTATGTGTAGGCAAATTGAATTACCTGCATCTAATGTGTGCAATTGCTTAGCTGGATATAACATTTGTTTTAAAGGACACCTCCCACCCCTTCAAGTTGTACTGCCCTAACCCTCCCTCCTCCCTTCTTATAGCTGCCTATTTACCTCTATTCAGTGCTGCAGCCTCCTCTGGTATTTTCTGACAAAATCTATTCAGTGCAGGCCAAACTTGCACCCTGAGGTTGATGTATTTAAGGAAATATACTATTCATTTTGTTAAGGGATTTTTTTTTCTCTCTTTCTCTTTGTCACTCCCTGCTCTTGTCTATCCTCTTGCTCCAATTTGTGTATATTATGCATTTATAATTTTTCAATCTTGTGCTTTATTTTTTCCGCCCTCTATCATTCTTTCCACCCTCCTTCATTAGTGTAGGTACATATCTTTTTTTTTTTTTTTTTTTTCAACACTTTTTTATCCGTCAAATTTTATTGCTGTGCTACTTTTTTTGTGGCTTGGTGTGTTTCTTAAGGTGCTGGTACCTATTTGTTCTTTTATTGCCCTTTTTAACCTATTTGATTTTATAGTCAGAACATTTGTTTTGAAAGAAACATTGTATATCCAAATAATTATATTCCATTTATTATATATTTCTGTTTTGTCTTGCACTATTTACCAAATGGCTATAGTTGCCTCAAATAACTTGGGTCCATTAGCACTATAAATGCAAAAACACATTCCATAGCTCTCTACTTTGTGAGTTTGAAGATTTCTTTTTACAAGAGGGAATAATTTCAGATTTTCTTACTTCTCTGTCAAAGCTGGAACAGATGAGCAAAACAGATTCTTCTGAGACAGTTTTACACAAAGTTACATCCATCCAATTCAATTATAAATTAAATTGACTAACGAACCATGGCTCATTATGGGAATCAATTACTCAGAACTGTCGTTGGACCAAAAATGTGTAAAATAAAATATAATGGTCATACTTCAATGTACCAGATTGTCTGTATTTGAAAACACTGTTTTTCTTCAGCTTGGCATCAAGTTGGGCCCAAAATGAATAATAATTTGTTTTCTTTCCTGATGGCAGAGAGTCTAAAAAATAAAATAAAAGAAGCCTCTTACTTCAGGCTTGTTCAGATGACAATGTAACCCTGAAGACATGTCATCAAGTATGGATATATCAGATATATTTATGCAAATGCCATATTAAAAGGAGCCAAATTTTAGCCGTTGGTGCACTGCAAACAATGGATGCAGGAAATGCTAGCAGGGAGAATTAGGGCTATTTTGATTTTTTTTTTAAAGGATGTATAAGATAAAATGTTATATTTAGTTTTGTATCTCTGAGAATATAATATTGAAATGTCTTACTTTAGATTTACTAGGGATTTGTAGTCCAGGATCTTGTAGGCAAGGAACATCTGACAACTCAAACCTTGACTCCTGAACTCCCATGACCCATGAAAATGATGGGATAGTTAGGGGTCAATATAAGCTGCTGTAGTTTTCTTTTAGAGGGTAAAAGGTTGAGGCTTGATTTACTTCTAAGTACAGTAGCCTTGTGCTTGTTTTGGTAACAGAGGCGAAGAGGTGACTTTTCCCTGTACAGTACCATTAACAAATGTTTCCCTATATCTACAGACATACAGTTATTTCATATTCGCTTGTTTAAACATTTGTATGATATTCAAAACCAAAAAATATTTTGTACAATAGAAGTGATTCTAGGAGAGGCATGTTGCATTGGGCACCAAAATATGTGAGCCTACCGGCTCCAGCAATGAAAATCTGTCACTGTTCAAGAAAGTGTCCATGTGAAGTTTTTGGCTCTGATGCTGCTATAAAGATCCCAGTGCTCTTAAGTTCACCTTGATAGTTTGAAAACATTGGCAACATTTCTATATGCAGAATATTTATCTTGTTGCTGCTTTCTAAAGGTGGCCATACATAGATCAAACATTTTCCAGTTCAGCAGAAACCATATGAATTTCAATCCGCGTATGGCTGTTCCCATTCATGAGAAGTCAATCTATCAAATTACTTTTTACAAATGGAACTGCTGGAAAATTATAGTTTGATCAGCATTGCAGCCAGTAGTGGGGAGTCTCCCTGCTGTCAGAATACAATGACACAATGGGAAGGATTTCCACATCCACACCAAATGTGTGAACAAAATTGACCCATGTATGCGCTTTACTGGGTAAGTTATTATGTAACTGTACTAGTGATGGCGAAGGGTGGGGTCTATTGAAAATATATATATAGAAAAGGAGGAGAGCTTTCCAATGATGCTCGGTAGGCACAAATCTATTAATATGTCCAACTTAATTTTTTTTTGTTCAGTCAAGAGCCAATTTCCCCATCCGCATATTCAATGTGAATGGAGGAATCCTTCCTGCTGAGCTATTCTGTTCTGCCAATGGGAAGCCTTCCCTGCAGGCAGAATACAATGATCCGTCACTGATCATTTGGGGAAAAACCTGACCGGCTGGTTGTACACACGTCAATCAATATATTAATTTGTGTACAACCAACTAGCCCCTACATGGATCGAAATTTGGCCAGTGCCTGCTGAACCAGACAAATTTCCCTCTATGTATGGCTGTATTTAGATCCATAGGGATTAACTGAAAATTGAAACGGCACAAAGGAAAATCTTTTTATCTTAGTTCAATCAGCATTGTAATAAAACCTCTAGGTGGCTTAAGTTCTAAGTGATTTGTCCATCCAGTCATATAGCAAAGATGACTGCATTGCTTGACAAATGACCACTAGAGGACACATCTTGAAATTAGTCAATTAAATGCAATACAGTCTTAAAAAATAGCTGCTGCAAAATTATTTTTCCCCTCAGAGCAAATACCTATTGAAATGCATAATATTTTTTCTTTAACCCTATACTATTTACTTCTCCATGGTAAAATATATTATGAATGTTATTCCTAATTTGTACATAAATGGGGAGGTTAATGAATAAACTTTTTATTTTGCATTGCACACACCTTTTTTAAATACATTTCTGTCCTGTTCATTATATAAAATGGTACCTCTTCATTTATCATATCCCAATTTCTTTTTTATAATACGTAAAGTTATCCATAAACGAGACTCCCCTTTTTATTAAAACGTCGTCGATAAAAAATTCTGACATAACGTAAATTAACTGATTAAAGTTCTACACAGGAGATCACCAGTAAACAGTTCGTTACGTCAGTAGAAACGATATACTGACCTACCTGTTTAGTGAATCTTGAATTCGGTGGATCTCCAAAATAATGTTACGACTAACTTGATTCTATTTTTCTAAAAGGAAACACGGCAAAGTTAGTCGTAACATTATTTTGTCTAGCCTTC
>BLSH010523922.1:229176-239909 GCA_018402905.1 Glandirana rugosa | reverse complement strand
TATATATATATATATATATATATATATATATATATATATATATATATATATATATATATATATATATATACACACAGACTAGACTGTGTATGTATATATATTCTTACACTGCCTGCACTGCACTGTATATGTAGTCTACTCTACACTGTATACTATCTATATATACTACACTGCCTACACACACACTAACTAACTTGACTAATCTAGCTCAGCCTGTCCCTATCTGCCCCTATCTCCACGTTATACACACTATATACAGCTGCTGTGCAAGAGGCCTTATATAGTGTGGGGCGTGGACTTCGCCCCCTGAGCCTTTGGCCAATCATGGCTCTCACAGCAGAGCGCGCTGTGAATGGCCAAAGCATGCAGGTCGTGTGCATGCTTTGGCCAATCAATGGGTGGCATTTCTCTGCGATCTCACAATGCATTATGTGGCACTCCACTGCAGGCAAACTCGCCACAAACGGCCCATAATATTCGTTGTTCGAGTTGAACTTACATTTGACTCAAATATCGGGCCCATCCTCCATACTCACAAAGCCACTAAATCATTCAATTTGTGTAGAGTGAAATATACCTGGTTGATCCTGCCTTCAGCTAGAACAGCTTCAACTCTTCTGGGAAGGATGTCCACAAGGTTTAGGAGGTGTCTATGGGAATGATTTTAGCTGATGTTGGATGAGAATGCCTGGCTCGCAGTCTCTGCTTTAATTGATCCCAAAAGTGTTCTATCTGGTTGATGTCAGAACTCTGTGCAGGCCAGTCAAGTTCCTCCACCCCAAACTTGCTCATCTATGATTTTATGGACCTTGCTTTGAGCACTGGTCCAAATCATTTGGTGGAGGGGGGATTATGATGTGTGATTATTTTTCAGGGGTTGGGTTTGACCCCTTAGTTTCAGAGAAGGGAACTCTTAAGGCGTCAGCATACCAAGACATTTTGTACAATTTCATGCTCCCAACTTTGTGGTTACAGTTTGGGGATGGCTCCTTCCTGTTCCAACATGACTATGCACCAGTGCACAAAGCAAGGTCCATAAAGACATGGATGAGCGAGTTTGGGTGGAGGAACTTGACTGGTCTGCACAGAATCCTGACTTGACAACCTGATGGAACACCTTTGCAATGAATTATAGTGGAGACTGAGAGCCAGGCCTTCTCGTCCTCATCCGCTTCTATAAGAATGGTCAAACATTCCCATAGACACACTCCTATACGTTGTGGACCACCTTCCCAGAAGAGTTGAAGCTGTTATAGCTGCAAAGGATGGGCCAACTCGATATTGAGCCCTACGGACGAAGACTGGGATGCCATTAAGTCATGTGGATGTAAAGGCAGGTGTCCCAATACTTTTGGTAATAGAGTGTAAGTGCCACTAAAAAGGTAAGCATAATAATTGTTGTTTTACTGCCTGCCTTGTGTGTAGAAATTATCTTGTGCTGACTTTAATAAGAGTATCCTTTATTCTGTTGGCATAATCTTTACAGGTACTGGTTTGTAAAGAGAAGTAGCATCTCTAAACTGAAAAATGTGGATGTATGTTAACCACTTCAGCCCCGGAAGGATTTACCCACACCAGGGCACTTTTTGCAATATGGCACTGCGTCGCTTTAACTGACAATTGCGATGCTGTACCCAAACAATATTGACGTCCTTTTTTTTCCCCCACAAATAGTTTTCATTTGGTGGTATTTGATCACCCCTGCGGTTTTTATTTTCTGTGATATAAACAAAAAAAAGAGCGACCGTTTTGAAAAAAAAAAGCAATTTTTTTTTACTTTTTGCTATAATACATCAAAAAAAAAAAAAAATGTAAGAAAACAAATTTCTTCCTCAGTTTAGGCGAATATGTATTCTTCTACATAGGCGTATATTGGGTTGGGCATTTTTATTAATTATTTATTTTTTTACTAGTAATGGCAACAATCTGTGAATTTTATGGGGACTGTGACCTTGCCATAGACAGATCGGACACTTGACACTTTTTTGGGACCAATGACATTTATACAGCGGTCAGAGCTTTAAATAGCCACTGATTTCTGTATAAAAGTTATTGGCAGGGAAGAGGTTAAACTCTAGGGGGCGATAAAGGGGTTAACTGTGCTCCCTCACTGTGTTCGAACTGTGTGGGGGCTGGGCTGGCCAGGGCATAACAGATCTAACTGTGCCCGATTACTGGGAACAGTAGATCTGTCATATGTCCCCTGACAGAATGGAGATCCGCTGTGTTTACACTGGCACATCTCCGCTCTGCCTCTGTACCAGGCGATCGCGGGACAAGTGACAAAGGGTAGTAAGTACAAGTAACAGAAGTACCTTTTCCTTTGTTGTTGTTTTTTTTTTGTTTTTGTTTTTTTTATTTTAGGGAGGTTGCCAAAATGTTCACTATACATTGCAGGATTTTACCTATTCAAGTTTTCTTATGTTCAGGAGGTATGGTATATTATGTAAGGGCATTATTATGCAAGCGCATTAAATGGTGGTGATCTAAAATAATAACCAAACAAGATTACATTGCAGAATGTAACAATACCACATGCATAAAGATTATGATTGCATTGTCCTTCTAAATGTAATAGAGTATATTAGGAAGAAATGTAAACCACGCATTTACACACACAGTCTGTGTCTGATGAAAGATTACATAAGGTTCTGTTGCACTTTACAATCAAATGGTACAATCAACTGCCTTAAGGTTTAATTTGTATTGAAACATCAGCTCAAATATATATATATTGTATATACAGTGGGAACAGAAAGTATTCAGACCCCCTTCAATTTTTCCCTCTTTGTTATATTGCAGCCATTTGCTAAAATCATTTTTTCCCCTCATTAATGTACACACAGCACCCCATATTGACAGAAAAACACAGAATTGTTGACATTTTTGCAGATTTATTAAAAAAGAAAAACTGAAATATCACATGGTCCTAAATAGAGTTGAGCGAACCCGGACTGTAAAGTTCGGGTCCGTACCGAACTTTGGGGTGTCCGGGACCCGGACACGGACCCGGACTTTTCAAAAAAAGTCCGGGTTCGGGTCCGGGGTTCTGGTAATTTTAATGAAAAATCTTAAAAATGCTGTAAAAAAGCCCAGGAAGGTCCTAGAGGTCTGCAAAAGGAAGGAAAATGTGGGTAAGGGTGGGACAAGTGCCCTACAAAGAAATGGGGACAGGGAAATAACTTTAAATATTTTAAAAAAAATAAAAACATAAAAAATGCAAAAATGGAGATCATCTTCAAAATGGGTCTGAAAGTATTAATTAACATTAGAGGCCATAGAACTGTTCTAAAATCATCTTCAAACTGTGTAAAAAAAGTATAAATAAGCCGGGAGTACCCATATCACTGTTCTGCAAAATGTCTGTATCACTTTAAATGAAACCGGGAATCAGTGCACATCTCTTCTGCACAAGTATTTCAAGTATGTGTGTCACTTTAAATCAAACCGTCAATCATTGCACATCTTTTATTCACACTTCTTTTTAAAATGTGTGTATCACTTTAAATGAAACCGTCAAACATTGCACATCTCTTCTGCACAATTATTTCAAGTGTGTGTGTCACTTTAAATCAAACCGTCAATCGGGGCGTGGCCTGGCCGTCATGGAGTGAAGACGCACGAACGGCGAGCTCCGACAGCTACGGGCTAATAAGCTCTGACACACCGCTCCAGCCGACCCGATTTTCATCTCTAAATGCCCACCAGACGCCGCACATCATCTCAACCCCCGAGCGGAGGACGCACTGCGACCGGTGGGCTTCATTCATTCTTTGGCCTCCGGACCCCTGCCACGCGGTCCTCATCCAAGATGGCGGCGGACCAGGCCGCATCCGCACAGCCGGCGAGCCGGTCCCGGACCTCGGGAGATGAATCCCCTAACCTCTCTGCAACACCGCAGGTGAGGGGTTCTAGTCCTTCCTCATCCCCACGCTCCTCAGGGCAGGCATCACATCAGTCGGATGTAGATGGCCTTGAGAGAGACTGGGACCTCCGGGCTCATATTAAAGCCCTCCCAACTAAAGATGACATACAGAGACTAATAACGGCGGTCGAGCTCTCATGCAAGAAAGCAGTAGATGAGCTGAGAGAGGAGACGGTAGCTATTGGACATCGGGTGGAAGCTGTGGAAAGTGGTCAAGAAGATATCGTGTAGACACTATCATCGCTTAAGGACACTGCCCAGCACCATAGTGCAGCCATAAACAGTCTCCTTGACCAGCTGGATGACCAGGAGAACAGGAGCAGACGCCAGAACATCCGCATCCGCGGACTCCCTGAAGCCACCCATGCTGCAGATCTGCTCCCCTCAGTCACTGGTCTCTTTCGCCAGGTTCTGGGGGCAGGAGCTCCCGTGGACATTGAGATAGAGAGGGTCCATCGCGCCCTCTTACCTCCCCCCCAAGACATCGATAATCCGAGGGATGTTATCTGTAAGTTGCTCAGGTACCCACTGAAGGAAGCCATTATGAGGGCCGCTCGGAACTCCCCTTGTATTGACTTTGATGGAGCTCAGATCTCCTTGTTCCCTGACCTCTCAAGGCGCACCTTGATGCAACGCAGGGCCGTGAGACCCCTGCTGGAGGCTCTGCGATCTGCGGGGGCAACGTACCGCTGGGGTTTCCCGTTCAGGCTCACAGCAACGAGGGACGGGAAAACTGCGTCCCTACATAATAAAGATGACCTGCAACACTTCTTGGATTCTTTGGATCTCCCCCCGGTGGACTTCCCGGACTGGAGGCTCCATAACACCATTCCCTTGCCCCAACGCCCGGAAAGATGGTCCTCGGTCCGGACTCCGTCCCGCCGGCGGAAGAGACAGCGGAGGCGCCACCAGAGTGAGACGGGGGCCTAGTGCTCCTGTTACTGGGATCTTTTGGTCGGTCTCTGATGGACCATGTTAATTCTTGGGACCCCTGGTTTTCCTACCGTTGGAAGAAGGGCCTTTTACCTGCGAACTGTTCCTTACCCACCGCGGTTTGCCCTGACTTGAAAACTTGAGAGGTGACTCTGTGCCTAGATACTTCAGTCCCGCCACCTTGAGAGGCTTGTCCTCAGGACAGAGTAAAGAGGCATGGGGTGATCTTCACCCCTCAGTCCAGCTGATCTACATTGGGTTCTATTTTTGAGAGTTCCTTAACCTTTTTCCTTTTTCACAGGCTGTGATGTTCGAGTGTTCAGACTTCATGGGGTTCCTACCCCGTTGTTCTTTCGATTTAATGCCCAAGTGGCCGTCTGTCGGTCGCTCCCGGGCGGTCAGTCACGTATTCCCCCCAGTAGGTACCTCCACTTTGTGGGGAATGTGTAACCGTGTTTTCGCGGTTCGCCGGGGGATTGCTCGGAGGGGGGCCTTTTTCTCCCCCTCGAGCAATCCCCGGGCGATTAGACTTATTCGAGCTAATGTTCGGAATAGTGGTTTGCAAGTCCTTTTGTCACCATTGATGCCTCGTTTATTACCTAGATGTGCACCACTCAGTTGTATCTATGCTTTCTTGCTTTTATGTTTATTTTTTCTTCTCTATTTTTTTAGGCGCCCTGCTCCCTACAAAAGGGTGGAAGACCATCCCGCAGGAGGAGAGGGAGACAACCACTGGGGAGGGGGATCCCCTGGCAGGTACAAGCTCGTGTGGGTCGGGGTCTCACCTGGGGGCTCAGGTCTTACTCGCTCAGCTAAGATTGTCCTTGCTCAGTTGCCACCATGCCTGGGTCCTTGAGTCTTATGTCATACAACGTCAGGGGCTTGTGCAGCCCTGCTAAGAGGGGTAGGCTTTGGCAGGAATTGCGGCATAAGTCACCAGATATCCTCTTTTTACAAGAGACCCATTTTACCTCTAAATCCACCCCTCGTATGCCCTTATCCATATTCAACCAATGGTATCACAGCCCCTCCCCTATCCCTAAGGCCAGAGGTGTTTCCATAGCGATCAAGAAGTCATGCCCGTTTTCTCTGGTTTCCTGCCTTGCAGACCCAGAGGGTCGTTATTTGCTAGTCAAAGGTAATATCGAAGGTCAGACTTACACGTTTTTCAATGTCTATGCCCCGAACACACGTACCACTCGGTTCATCTCACGTATCTGCAGCAAGGTGGAGGAGGTGAGGGAGGGCCTTCTAGTAGTTGGTGGGGACTTTAATCTCCCCCTGAACCCCGATCTCGATACCTCCTCAGGGAGGTCGGTGTTCTCCTTTAAAGCGCTTCATTACATTAAGCGATCCCTTCGCGCTCTCCATCTGGTCGACGCGTGGCGCGTCATGCACACGACGGTCCGGGATTATAGCTATTACTCTAAGACGCACGACGTTTACTCTCGGTTAGATCTGTTCTTAGTGGACCAGTACCATCTTGGTTCGGTATCGAACGCCTCTATAGGCAGTATCACCATCTCGGACCACGCGCCAGTTTATATCTCATTGAGTGGACCCTTTACCCACCAGAGGGCTCACTCCTGGAGATTGAACGAGACCCTGCTGGACGACTCTGGGGTTAGGGAGGCGGTCGATAGATCCTTGAACAACTACTTTGAACTCAACTTACCGGGGGAGGTGTCCCATCGTGCAGTTTGGGAAGGGCACAAGGCAGTGATCCGTGGAGAGCTGATCTCCCATGGATCCCGCCTTAAAAAGGTTAGGCAGGAGGAATTGACGAAGCTTCTTGACCGCATTCATGACCTTGAGACCAACCACAAGGCGACTCGCTCTCCTGGGGTTGCGGATCAACTGGCGTGCCTGCGGTCAGAACTCGCCCATTGTTTGGACCGGAGGGCTAAAAACAAACTGCGATTTTATGCACATCGCTTCTACGAGCAAGGCAATAAGTGTGGGAGATTGTTGGCGAGACAGTTGAAACGTCAGCAGGCTCAACGACATGTCCATACTTTATCAACCAGAGGGGTGTCCCTGGTAGACTCCAGGGACATCGCGTCCGAGTTCAGGCGTTATTATGAATCTTTATACAACCTACCCCGCACTCGGCCATCCTCCGACCCGGGGGAGGAGTCACAGACCTTGCGGTCCTATGTACAGGGATCGGGATTCTCCTCCCTCGCGTCCGAGGTGCTTGAGGAGTTGGAGGCCCCCTTTACGGTGGAGGAACTCAGGGCTGCGGTTTCGGCTCTCCCGGCTGGGAAGAGCCCGGGCCCTGATGGCTTCTCTAACGCGTACTATAAAATGTTTCTCCCGGTGCTAGAGACCCCACTATGCGATTACTTCAACTCCCTTGGCCCATTGTGGTCCTGCCCAAGCCCGGTAGGGACCCCCAGCTGTGCTCCAATTATCGCCCCATCTCGTTGTTGAACGTGGACACTAAACTCTGGGCCAAGCTTTTAGCCCTGCGCCTGCAGACTCATGTGACGGATCTGATACACCCGGATCAAACCGGTTTTATGTTAGGCCGAGAGGCCAGAGATAACACTATCAGAGCCCTCCATATCCTGCACTGGGCTAAATATGGCCCTACCCGAAGTCCCTGTTTGGTCATCTCGATGGATGCCGAGAAGGCCTTTGACAGGGTCTCTTGGACTTATCTGATGTCCGTGCTCCGGGAGATGGGGCTGGGGGAGCGCATGTTGGGTTGGATCAGTTCCCTATATGCAGACAATTCGGCCAGGGTGCGTGTGAACGGGGTGTTGTCAGACCCTCTGCCTGTCCGTAATGGGACCAGGCAGGGTTGCCCCCTCTCCCCATTGCTCTTCGCCCTGGTGCTGGAGCCCTTTTTGTGTCGTGTGAGGGCTAACCCAGACATTAAGGGGATGGTAATAGGCTCCAGAGAACATAAGGTGTCTGCCTACGCGGACGACTTATTATTCTACCTCTCCAATCCCGCGGTTACGCTGCCTATAGTGATGCACGAAGTGAAGGAGTTTGGCCATATGTCGAACTACAAGATTAATTTTGACAAGTCCGAACTACTCCCTATCAATGTTCCTGTATCATTGAGGGACTCTCTGAGCAGCGCATTCCCGTTCAAGTGGTGCGGGGGCTCCCTTCCTTATCTGGGTACGCATATCTCCCCGGACCAAAATATGTTATATGACCTTAATTTTAGTAATTTAGTGACTACTATAGAGAAGGACCTTAGATCATGGAGAGATATGCCCCTTACATGGTTTGGTCGCATTAGCGCCATAAAGATGACTATCTTACCACGTATAATTTACCTCCTTCATACGGTCCCTATAGCCCTTCCCAGGGTCTTCTTCCGTAGACTGCGCAGATGCTTCCAAATCTTTGTCTGGCAGGGCAAGCCCCCCCGTCTGGCGTACGATCTCCTGAGAAGGCCCAAGCGCTGCGGTGGCCTTGGCCTCCCAGATATAGCGATCTACTACAAAGCAATGGCCTTGGTGAGGATTTTAAATTGGAACCACGACGGTAAGACCAGACTGTGGGTCAATCTGGAGAAGACCATGGCGGGCAGGGACCTGGCTAGTGCCCCCTGGGTTCCGCGCCATTACAGAGGTCTTTCAGACTGGACATCCCCTCTGACCGTGGCCGCGTTGTCTGCTTGGGATAACCTGAACTCGAGTGGGAAATTCGCTCCCTCGACCTCCCCCCTGGCACCACTGGTAGGTTACCCGTGGTTTGCCCCGGGTGAGGAGAGGGGCTCCCTGGGTTCCTGGGCTCCTGACGGGAGGGGCCCCTGTGCCCGTTTTGCCCCGGAGGGTGTTTTATTACCTCTACCAGCCCTGAGGTCTCTAATGGGGACTATACCCTTTGCAGAATGGAGGCATAGACAGTTGGACAGTTTCCTTCGGTCGCTGGAACCGGGAATTAGGCCCTGTAGTTCCCTCACGGAATTTGAAGCAATGTGTGTGGAGCTGCAGGAGCCCAGGCATCTGTTGTCTCAGATGTATGGGCTCATTCTGGGATCTTTGGGAACCAGTACCCCTTATTATATAAGGGAGTGGGAGAGGGAGTTGGGGGATCAGTTTACACCTCCCCAGGTGCAACGGCTGATTGGTTTTACCCACTCATCCTCTCTGTCCTCCCGGATACAGGAATCTTCGTTTAAATTCCTGGCCAGGTGGTACAGAACGCCTTCCAGACTGGCCCAAATGTTCCCCTCTGCCGACAATAGATGCTGGAGGGGTTGTGGCCAACAGGGCACGTTCCTCCATATATGGTGGACCTGTCCCATGATTCAGGAATTCTGGGAGGCCATTACCCCCTGGATTTGTAAACTGACCCTGCGGAATATCACATGTACCCCACTCCACTTCCTATTCCACGGTATGCCTGCCTCCTCCAAACTCTACAAGCGTAGTGTGATCCCCCACCTGTTAAACGCTGCTAAGGCACTCATACCGAGGTATTTGAAGCAATCTCGCTGTCCGACTCTCCAGGAATGGAAGAGAGAGGTCGACTCTATTATGGAAGCTGAGGAATGGGTGGCAAGGGCTAAGGATAAATATGACAGATTCAAGGATACCTGGGCTGGTTGGCAACATTACTCGCATGAGATTCTAGCGAGTGGTCAAGGTGTGATGTCTAGTCAGCAAGCGCCCCTTGGGTGTGACCTCGAATAACTCATGCGGCCCCTGTCAGGTGGACTCCCCCTTCCCTTTGGTTCCCCTCTCATTTTTACATAGAAGGTTCTCTACAGGAGACGGGGTTCCCATGGTGAATCCCCGACCGTATCTGTTCGATCAAACTCCCCCTCTATCCCAATGCCTCCCCCCCGGTCTTCCACCCCCCCACCACATAATTATTAAACCACGCGGGGTGCTGCGGGACTCCTTTGTGAGATCACCTAACCTCCTCCATGCTCGGAGGCGACCCTCGACCCTGTTTGGGCTGAGCCCCCCCTGGCTGGCTTGCCAGGGACACCCCCTGTCTCCCCTTTGTAACGCCCAACTTGCTGATGGCGTGGGGAGGGGGTGTCCCGGCGACCCGGCCGAGGTGGGGGCCAAGGGAATACCCTGAGGTGTTCCTCACTTGTGATCTCACGGCATGGTATCTTGTGCCCAATACGCTCTATCTTTTAAGAAGAGCCAGTGCCCAATCCCCCGAATGGTTTCTATGGGTGCTTATTTTATTTTATTTTATTTTATTATTATTTTAGTTTATTTTTATTTTATCCTATTTTATCTTAATTTATTTTTCATTTTATTTCTATTTTTATTTTTATTCCTATTTTTCATTTGTATTTTTATACAATCTAGAGTTTCCCTTCACTTCCTTTTTTCATATTTCTCAGTCAAAGTTTTATGTGGCAAGTCATATGTAACTCATTCCTAGTTTACCTTGCTGATATGATGGTTATGTACTGCCATTTCTACATCTTGGTTGTCAACTTTGATCTATGTTTTCTTTTTCATTCATGTGATGTTGTGAAATCTCAATAAAAATTTTGATTATGAAAAAAAAAAAAAATCAAACCGTCAATCATTCCACATCTTTTATTCACACTTCTTTTTAAAATGTGTGTATCACTTTAAATGAAAACGTCAATCATTGCACATCTGCTATTCACACACATGTTTGTAGTGTACTTACTTTTTCTTTTGTATCTAGTTTCAACTGTTGGTTCTACATCTTTACCGTCATGTATTGGTAGTATAGTCGTTCCATTTGATCCTTACTCAATGTATACTGAACGGTGTATTTTGAAACTGACTCTTTATACTTTTTTCCTTCACTTCCCTTTGAGATCTAACATATTTTTATGTTTACTTTTTATCCTTATTTTTATTTTTATCTTTATTTTACTTTTTATTTAATTCTATTTTATCCTATTTTA
>BLSH010523922.1:168392-178604 GCA_018402905.1 Glandirana rugosa | reverse complement strand
AGGCATGGCTGTGATGGCTTCTAAGGGCAAACCAGTGAAACGCTTGTTGATTGGCTGCCCTGCAGCTTCTCAACACGTGGAGTAAAATACCAGAACCCCGGACCCGAACCTGAACGTTTTTTGAAATGTCCGTGTTCGGGTCCGGGTCCCGGACACCCAAAAGTTCGGTACGGACCCGAATGTTACAGTCCACTTTCGCTCAACACTACTCACAAGGAAATAATCCAGTAATCACTTTATATATCTCTTCAAAGTTATCAAGCAGGAAGGAAATCACCTAAATGCCCTCTTCAGAGTTGTCAGTGAGAATGCAAAGAAAAAAACAAAAACCTTTGCTGCCATACCTGGGGGCTTCCCTCCTCTCTTCTCCACGCTATTGATACAGAGAGCCCTGGGAGGAAGTTACATTACATACCGTAACTTCCTTCCAAGGATGCCGCAGAGGAGGTTGGGTGGAGCATTAGGCTGCTAAGACCGGCTGCTAGTGCCACACTTACTAGCATTGGCAGCCACCAGTCTGTCCTAAACATCAGGCCAATCACCAGCTGCCGACCAGTATTATACTGGCAGCAGTGCGGCTACGCCTGTCCCCCCCCCCCCCCATCCTGGCAGGCCAGGTTGCATGCTCGGATAACAGTCTGGTTTGGATTTTAGGGGGGCCCCACATCAATTTTTTTTAAATTTTGTCCGAAAGGCCTGGTATGGACTGGGGGGGGACCCTACGCAATTTTTTTTCAGTGATTTTTATCTATATTGCCGGGAGCCGGCAATACATTACAGCGAGTGATTTTAAATGACAATTTTTCCTTTAAAAATTTAATTTTGCTTTTGCACTGTTCTATACATCACAGAAGTGCGCCCTTTTACAGGCACCCTAAGGGGACCCCCAGGCACATTATTTAAAGGAATATTTCATTTTTATTGATTAATTTTAAGCATTATTAAAATCACTGCTCCTGTAAAAACAATCGATTTAAAAACGTTTTGCATTGATACATGTCCACTAGGGCAGGACCCTGGTCCCCATACACTTTACATGGCAATAACTTGCATATAAGCCCTTAAAATGAGCACTTTTGATTTTTCACGTTCGGGTCCCGTAGACTTTAACGGTGTTCGAATGTTTGCACAAATGGTTTGCCTGTTCGCATGTTCTGGTGCGAACCGAACCAGGGGGCGTTCGGCCCATCCCTAGTATTGAGGTATAAACATGCACTACAGACCAGTGTTAATTTTGACGTCAAATTTCAATTCAGTTTTAGTCTTAGTCTTTTGACTAAAATGGCATTTTAGTTTTAGTCCCATTTTAGTCATTTCAATTGTTTTAGTTTTAGTCGTATTTTAGTAGACTAAAATGGTATTAAGTTAGTCGACTAAAATGTTTTAGTCGGTTTTAGTCGAAAAAATTAACACTGGTTTGCAGTTGTTCCTCATAGCTGAGATCCTTCAGTCCCCTTATTAGTTTTGTTGCCCTTCTTTGGACTCTCTCCAACTCTAGCACATCTCTTCTGAGGACCAGTGACCAGAACTGGACAGAATACTCAAGATGTGGGTTTTATAAAGTGGCAGTTTATTATAGTTAGTTAGAATTCTAGTTTTATCCCTGGAGTATATCCCTTTTTTATGCATGCTAATATTCTGCCTGCTTTGGTAGCTGCAGCTTGACATTGCATGCCATTACTCAATCTGTCATCTATTAGGACCCCCAGATCCTTCTGCATACTTGATTCTCCCAGAGGTTTTCCACCCAGTGAATAGTTTGCATTTATGTTTTTTGCCCCTAAGTGCATTACTTTACATTTCTCCACATTAAACCTCATTTGCCATTTGTTGCCCACTCCATTATTTTATTTAGGTCATTCTGTAAAATTTCTATGTCCCGATGTAAGTAATGTGAGTTTATTGCTCTGCTTATCTTTGTGTCATCCACAAAAACCGAGACTGAGCCCTTTATCCCATCCTCTATATCATTTATAAATAAATTTAATTGAATTGGTTGCAAGACCAATCCTTGGGGTACTCCGCTCACCACTCCAGACCAATCTGAGTACATGTTATTTATCACCACCCTTTGTACACGTCCCTGTAACCATTTTTTTACCCAAGCACAAACCTTATTGTCCATGCCTGTAGATCTTACCTTGTAAATTAAGCGCTTATGGGGGACTGTATCAAATGTTTTTGCAAAATACAGATACACCACAGCCACAGGCCTCCCCCTATCTAGATGGCAGCTCACTTCCTCATAGAATGTTAACAGATTGGTCTGGTAGGAACGGCATTTTGTAAACCCATGCTAATTATCGCTAATGATATTCTTTTCCTTTGTAAATCTTTGAATATAGTCCCTAATCGTTCCCTCTGATAGTTTACCCACTATTGATGTGGAGAAGGCAGCATTTAGTACAGTTGCCTTCTTTATGTCATCTGTAACCATCCTCATCTTTTATGTGTGCAATGTGCTCTGGTTTTGCCTTTTTACTGTTAATATATCTAAAAAATTATTTTGTTTTTTTTGTTTTTTTTGCTTTCTTCTGCTATGTGTCTCTCGTAATTGTTTTTAGCTACTGATTGCGGTTTTACACTTCTTATTGCATTCCTTGTAGTGTTGAAATGCTAATGGTGACCCATTTCCTTTTGTATTTTTTAAAGGCCATATTTTTCTCCTTAATGAGGCTTTTTACATTATGGTTTAGCCACCTAGGTTTATTCTTTGCTCTTCTATATTCATTGCCCATTGGAATGCACTGTGTGATACCTTTGTTTAATATGCTCCAAAAGCATTCTCATTTATCTTCTGTGTTCAGTGTTTCCAGGATTTGGTCCCAACTTATGTCATGTAGCAAAGACCGCAGGTCAGCAAAATTGGCTTGTTTAAAACTCAGTATTTTTGTGCTACCTTCATGCCTCCTTTTCCTATGATTTATGTTTAACATGATCATCCTATGATCGTTGGATCCCAAGTTGTCATGTATCGCCACATCTGAGATTAGACTTAAATTGTTCATAATTAATAGATCTAACAGGGCATTCTTTCTAGTTGGGGAATCCACCAGTCGGGGCAAAAAGTTATCCTGTAATACATTCATGAAATTACGGGCCTTTAATGAGTGAGCTGTACCCTCAGCCCAGTCGATATCGGGATAATTGAAGTTCCCATTATGATTACATTTTCCTGTTTCCCAGCTATTTCTAACTGTGATAGTACTTCCAGCTCCTCCTCCTCCTTCAGATTGGGTGGCCTATAACATACCACCACTATAAATTTCCTACTTATCCTCGTTGAAGTTCTACCCACACTGATTCTACCTCCCCCTAGTCCCATTTATAATGTCACTCCTCTCTACTATCCTTGCATCATTTTTGACATATAGACACACCGCTTTTATACCTTCCCTGTGCTTTCCATACAAGGAATACCCCTGTATATTGGCCAGCCACTTTTGTGAGCTGTCAAACCAAGTTTCAGTTATTCCCACAAAAAAAAAGTCCTCCTCATGCAATAGCAGCTCCAGTTCTTCTATTTTATTAGCTAGGCTCCTAGCATTTTAGTACTTAATGTTGTATGAGTGCATATTATTTTCTCCTTTGGTTATCTGTGGCTTTTTTTTAAATTTAAGTGTAGCGCAAGCTGGAGTGGATTCTTTTTGTATGGGAGCTGGCAGGAGGCTGTTTTTTTTTGTGTGGGGGCAGCTTTTATGCCGCCTCCCTGCAAAATGCAGCCCTAGGTCTGGGCCTTGTTGGCCTAGGCCAAGATACAGAGTTGCATAACATAGCATGCACTTTTAAGCTGGCCATATGTAGATTGAAATTTGGCTGGTTCTGCAGCTACTTGCTGAGATGAGATCCATGTACGGGCAGGCTGATGGTACCCAAGTCAATCCATATTGGAGGCTTTATCTGCTAGCAGTAATCATTCTGTTCTGCAGGTTGAGAAGGCTTCCTGTTCCCACCAACAAAAAAAAGTGCTGCAGGAGGCATTGCCCCATCAACACTGAATGTGGAAATTAAGGAAATTGCATACTCTATGGACTGCCTTAGACTATCCACAGCCCCTCCTATTAATTTCCCATACCTCAAGCAGCCAAAAAGCATGTAAAATAAATTTTCCCTTGTTACAACATTATTCCATCGGGTGTTTCTGAAGCACAGCATTTACAAGCACATCTTTGGAAAAGTTATTGTGCTGTAATTCTTTCATTTAACATTTCCCTACTGAAGTTATCTCTTTTAATATCCACGGAGATGACTGCCTATTTACTGTACTATCCTTATAGGTTCCCTTATATCATGGGTGCCCAATAGCTAGCCACATGTGGCCCGCACCTCCTGCTCTGGGATGGCGGGTCTGTAAACACAGATTGCGGGTTCTTGACCTGCCATCCCCGAGCGTCAGTGTGAAGAACGGAGCCTGCTCTAGTGGAAGCATACCGATGCTTCCTGTATAGTGTCGGCTCCTTCACAGGAGGAGTGATAACAAATGTGCTCTGCCTGTGACAGGCTTTGGCTCTGCTCTCCACTGCCGCTGCATGCTTCCTCCAGCACCGTTCCTGTCACACTGATGGCGAATATGGGGGAATCTAGAACCAGCCAGCAATACCCACCAGTACCTGCCACCAGTACCCAGAAGTATCAGCCATCAGTACCCACAAGTACCAGCCACCAGTACTCAGCAGTACCCAGAGGTACTAGCCACCACTATCAGCAAGATGTACCCACCAGTACCCACAAGGACCAGTACCCACCAGTACCCAGAAGTACCAGCCACTACTACCAGCCACCAGTACCCAGAAGTACCAGCCACCAGTACCCAGCAGTAACAGCCAGCAACAACCACTAGTTCCCAGAAGTACCAGCCAGCAGTACCAGCCAGAAATATCCAACATTACCAAGAAGTACCAGCCAGCAGTACCCACCACTATTAGGGAGGGCGCGCTGACATCACCGCTACTTTTATCTGCCGGCTTGTTTTACATATGCAATTCTCATCGATGTGCGTGAGTAGTTTTAACCTTTTATAAATAAAAGATCATTACATTATTATGCTTTGCGTCCTCTCCTTTATCTTGACATACTCGGCTGATGACCTCACTGGATGTATCATGATTGGAGAAGATAGTGATCCAGCTAACCTCTGAGTCTAGCTATGTCTATGGTGGTGTTATTCAAGGATACATTGAGGAGGGAGACATCTAGTTACTACGCAGAAAGAATCACTTTCAAGTGCATTTGGTTTATCTGTCTGGTAAGCCTTTAAAATATTGGTGGTGGATCAGAAATTTCAATACTACAGCACTTTGGGTGAATACTATATTGGTGAAGTGAATTTGGGGTGCATCACCTCCACCTATATTTGGAACATACAGTATTTACTTCATTTCATTGGAAGACAAATTTTGGACTTATTGACCATATGAACGTATGAATTAGCGCAGCCCTTTGTTAATTAGTACCCACCACTACCCAGAAGTGCCAGCAGTACTCAACAGTACCTAGAAGTACCAGCCACCAGTACCCAGCAGTAACAGCCCGCAATACCCACCAGTACCAGCCAGCAGTACCCAGAAGTACCACCCAGCAGTATCCACCAGTACCCAGAAATACCAGCCAGCAGTACCCACCAATACCCAGACGTACCACGGACCAGTACCTACCAGTACCTAGAAGTACCAGCCACCACTACCAGCCACCAGTACCCATCAGTACCAGCCACCAGTACCCAGAATTACCAGCCACCAGTACCAAGCAGTATGAGCCACCAGTACCAACCAGTACGCAGCAGTATCAGCCACCAGTACCCAGCAGTAGCAGTCAGCAACAACCACCAGTTCCCAGAAGTACCAGCCAGAAATACCCACCAGTATTTATAAGTACCAGCCAGCAGTACCCACCAGTACCAGCCAGCAGTACTCACTAGTACCAGCCAGCAATACCCACCAGTACTAGCCAGCAGTACCCACCAGTACCCAGAAGTGCCAGCAGTACTCACCAGTACCCAGTAGTACCAGCCACCAGTACCCAGCAGTAACAGCCAGCAATACCCACCAGTACCCAGAAGTACCAGCAGGCAGTACCCATAATTACCAGCCAGCAGCACCCACCACCAGCCAGCAGTACCCACAAGTACCAGCCAGCAGTACCCACAAGTACCACCCAACAGTATCCACCAGTACCCAGAAGTACCAGCCAGCAGTATCCACCAGTACCAGCCAGCAGTACCCAGAAGTACCACCCAGCAGTATCCACCAGTACCCAGAAGTACCAGCCAGCAGTACCCAGCAGTTCCCACAAGTACCAGCCAACAGTACCCACCAGTACCAGCCAGCAGTACCCACCAGTACCACCTAGCTGTACCCATCAGTACCAGCCAGCAGTACCCAGCAGTATCAGCCACCAGTACCAGCCAGCAGTACCCAAAAGTACCAGCCAGCAGTACTTGCTAGTACCAGCCAGCAGTACTTGCTAGTACCAGCCAGCAGTACCCACCAGTACCAGCCAGAGGTACTTGCCAGTTCCAGCCAGCAGTACTTGCTAGAAGTACCCACCGGTACCAGCCAGCAGGACCCACCAGCAGTATCTGCCCTAAAGGACAACCAGCAGCAGCCACCAGCCATACCCACCTTGGGAACAGCAGCAGCCAGCAGTATCTGCAGGAATAGTTAAGATTGAGATCAGTTAAAGTGTGGGTAAACTACAGTGCATCAGTGTGAAAGCAGCCTTAAGCCCCTTTCTCATGATCGGTCCAATTGGGTCTGCCTGTCTGCTTTTCAGATAGACCCAATCGGACCTTCCATTCACCTCTATAGAGCGGCAGATTTAAATGGACCTGCATCCTTTTACACCCGCCTAAATCCGATCTGCTTAAAAAAACAGAAGGAGCTCTGTCCCCTTCTGTCTGGGCGGATTGGAGGGCCCATAGAGTAGAGCGGGCTGTGTTCCTGTCTGCTCTGCATATGCAGAGTGGACACAGACCTTTCATCTGCCCGCTTTGTTCATTGTGGCCCACAACCGGTTACCAAGTCGTTAAAGTGGCCCTCACTCTTCAAAAGGTTGGGCACCCCTGCCTTATATACTACTAGATCTGTTATTTGTAACAGCAATACTGATGCCAATTTTTTACAAAAAAAAAGTATTTCCTAGTTTCTGCTGGGCTTTACTAGTCTGCTGATACACATAGCAGCATAAACATTTAACGAGCACCTGTATTAAACAGAATACCATGGTCTTTCAGTGATTAAAGGTTAGGAGGTTGCCAGTATTTTTTGCTCTTCGTGCTTATTGTGGATCTATGACACAATGAGTATTTTGCCTGCTTTCATATATTTTCCTGCCTGCCTTCCTTAACCGGTTCCCCACCGCGCGCCGTGTTTTCACGGCGGCAGTGGGGGAGTGCTGCGCGAATCGCCGTAAATAAGCGGCGATTCACATTTGGCCACCAGGGGGCGCGCGCCCGCCACACTCCTGGGGAGTGTGCCCGCGGCTCGGGCGGACCCGATGTCACTGGGATCAGTTAGATCTCTCATGCCCATGTTAGCCCAACCCCCCCACAGTTAGAACACACCCAGGGAACACGATTAACCCCTTCACTGCCCCCTGCAGGTTAACCCCTTCATTGCCAATGACATTTATACAGTAATCAGTGGACATTTAAATTTCTGATCTCTGAATAAATGTCATTGGTCCCAAAAAAGTGTCAAAATGTTCCGACATGTCCGCCCCAATATCGCATTACCGCTAAAAATCGCAGATTGCCCGCATTACTAGTAAAAAATTAAAAAAAAAATAAAAACCCCAGAAATGAATTCTCACCATCCGTAAACGCGGCCACTTTTGCGCAAACCAATCAATAAACGCAGATTGCAATTTTTTTTATCGCAAATATGAGGAATTATATAAATCGGCCAAAAACTGAGAAAAAAAATGTTTTTTTATATTTTTTTTTTGGATTTGAATTTTAGCAAAAAGTAAGAAATTTGGTTTTTTTTGCAAAATGGTCGCTCTTCTTTTGTTTATAGCGGCGATCAGAAATGACGCAGAGGCGATCAAATACCACCAAAAGAAAGCTCTATTTGTGGGAAAAAAAGGACGCAAATTTTGTTTGGGTACAACGTCGCACGACCGCGCAATTGTCAGTTTAAGCGTCGCAGCGCCGAATCGCAAAAAGTGCTCTGGTCCTAAAGTGGGAAATTCTTCCGGGGCTGAAGTGGTTAAACATGGGTTGATTTACTAAAACTGGAGAGTGCAAAATTTGGTGCAGCAGTGCACAGAAACCAATTCGCTTCTAAACTCCGCTTCTTCAATTAAGCTTTGACAAAAAAAAAACAAAACCTGGAAGCTGCTTGATTTCTATGCAGAGCTGCATCAGCTTTTGCGCACTCCAGTTTTAGTAAATCAACGCCACAGTCTTCTTGGAGTCCACCTTTGCACTTTATTTAATCATGTAAAGGATGGGTAAAGCAGCAATGGAAACAATATTGCCAAAGAAGGGTTGTTTCAGTTCTTGAAAAGTTGCAAATCACATTCATAATTCAAAAAAGTCTGTTTGTATTTTTTCCCAATATTTGTGTTTTTAGGTAAATTTGTTAATTGCCTTTATAGCTTAATATGTACTTCTACCTAAAATCTTCTATCATTGCTTGTGCAGAGCTGAAGCTAGCAGATAAAATTGGGCTAAAGTACAGTGGCTTAATGGTTAGCACTTTTGCCTTACAGCACATATATAATTTGAGTCCCAGCTAAGTCACTATATGCATGGAGTTTGCATGTTCTTGTGTTTTTTTTTTGTGGGGGTGTGGGGCGGCTTTACAACCACTTAAAAAAAAATAGCCCTAGTATGATATTTCACTGAGCACACCCAAGAGCGCTGCTTCACCAGCTATCTACCCCAATACCAATTGATAATTAATTTGAGTCTCTAGGAAGGAAAGCGTTACTGTAAATGTAATTCATTTATTTTTATATCTCACAAAAGTGAGTACACCCCTCACATTTTTGTAAATATTTTATTATATCTTTTCATGTGACAACACTGAAGAAATGATATATGTTTTTTCTTTTGGAATAACAGTTTTACATGAATAAATAAAAGCTGATCATTGTAGCACCCCTGGCAGAGGTTGATGGTTTGTCTTTATCAAAGTAAACCAATACATTTTCAGGAGAGCTTGTTCTTTTGAAAAACAATAGACTTATTGGCTGGATCACCAAATTAAAATAGAAGAAATCACCATGAATACAACCATCGCATGTAAGAAATGGTAAGCTGCAATATGATAAACATTAGCTTTTTGATTTAATACTGCTTTAATAGTTTCTCAGTCCTGAAACAAAAAACAAACTTGTTTAAAAGTACATGTTTTGTAGCATTATTTGGTTTGAACATGCTCTAAGGTCTAAAGAGTTTTCAGTCTCCTATTTATAGCCAGAATCTCAGACAATTGGGCGATTATAACCTGCAAAATTCTCTTATTATTTACTAAAGATTCCTACTAAAGATTTTCCAGAAGTCAAATCATAATTCACCAAAATGACACATAAAATTGTTGTCTCTCTTAAACAGTCATAGAGAGTGTGTGCCTTTATAATTGATGAGCAATGCTGCAGAGGCTTATTTCCCAACATAATTCATCTTTTCTATATTACTTTTTCACAGATGGATTTTCATGAAAAATAGTCTGTTCTAGAAACGCCCTATAGCATATGTAAAAGAAATGGTGAAATGATTTGTCAAACGTTTTTGCATGTGTAATGCATATTACTCAACAGGAAATCTGAAGTTGTGGTTCTAAGCAGCTGACACAACTGCAAAGATAATACAAGAGACTTATAACAATTACTAAACCAATTAATTATGCTGTCAAAAGAGACATCTTATTTGGTTTTGATTGAGATCACTTTTTTTTTTTTTTAAGACTAATTCCAAAATGTTTGCTAGATACACCTTAAGCTGGCCATAGACACTGGGGCAACTTATTCATAAAATACTACCTATTCTTAACTTGTATTTTCAAAACATCCCCCAACACCTGTGAAATTAAAAAAAAAAATAATCTCTCTGGTCCCTACAGGTAATGTCATCCCTATGGGGAAGCATGGCTTCCCCATCATAAAATGGCTATATAACAGTACTCTGTTCTTCTACTCTTTTGGTCTTGTTTATGTACTCCTGCTTTTTTTCACTAGAGTTAGTTTTGGTTTATTCTACAGAGAAAA
>BLSH010523922.1:145946-156184 GCA_018402905.1 Glandirana rugosa | reverse complement strand
TATTGCGATATTGCTTCATCAGGAGATGGGGTATTCAATAACTATTTCCTGTTGGGCTCCAGGCTGCAACCACCTAATGGTGAGAATAGCGTCAAATCCCCAGAATAGTCCATTGGGGAAGAACAAAATTGATTTATTTAAAGCACTGTCATATATAGGGGCCTGGTCCCTCCACAGGAAAACTTGCAAGGTACACAGTGTAAGCACCTGTAATACCCATGGAGAGATGAACAAACCTACCACTGTTCAGGGTCAAGATGATTGGTAGATTGGATGCCTCATTAAGTATTCCTCCCACCGCTGGGGCATTTTTTTCCCCCAGCACTGTTCGCTCCATATTTCACTATCACACAATACATGCTCTGCCAGTAAACCTATAAGTTTGCTGCAATGCACTGAGCATGACTCATTCATTGTCTCTATTTTGAAACCATGCATTTAGCATGGCTAATAACCCATTTCAGCATAACGAACTTTCCGCACTAATATTACCCCTGCCCCACCTTCATTATCAGGGTTCCCGACGTCCAAAAGTTTCCAGGTATGATCACTCCTGCAACAAAGATAAATCTAACATTAACAGACTAAACATTGTTTCTCAGTAATGGGTTCAGAGCACCCAATGAATAATTTATCCCTGTTCAGTTTTGTTACACTAAGACCCCTTTCACACTGAGGCACATGAAAACTGCCCATAAAATGGTGAGCACTTTAGCAGCGCTCTTATGGTGCTTTGCAAGTGCTTTCAGGCATTAGCGGTGTGCTTTATTGAAGGTCACATGACTCAATAGAACAATTTTGAGGTGTTTTTGAAGTTCTTTTTGTGCGCTTTTCAGGTGCTTTTGAGGCGCTGCCCATTCATTTCAATGGCTATTTTTAGCTATGCTCCAAAGATGTTGCTTGCAGAAGTTTTTTTACCGCCCCGCCAGCACACCGCCCCAGTGTGAAAGCAATGGGAATTCGTTTTCGTGAGCTTTTTTTGTGTGTGAAAGGGGCCTCACTGTTTAACTACAAAGCAGTTTTCTTGTTGTGGGTACTGTATATAATATTTTTACATTTTCACTAATTAGTTTAAGCTTGCAACAGGTGTTTGTTACATATGACTGTCAGTAAAAAAAATTGCTCCATCATACAATCTATACATCTTGTAGAAAAAACATTTAGTGGATGCTGGCAACCTTGACAGACTGCATTTGACATGGAGCTAGAGTAGGACTGCAATGCAATGGAGCTTGGGGAGGAGGGAGCACAAATTGGTTGGGAGTGAGCCTTAAAAAGACACTTTGCCCATTAAGTCTGAGGGCCAGTTCACACCACATGCAGTCCAGTGCGTTTTGTTTTCTGCTTCAAAAACACATGGAAAGTAGGTTATATGGTTTTCCATGGCATAGTTCACACCAGTGCAGTCAGTTCTAGGGCTTTCCATTTCCAGAGAAAAAAGTAGAACATGGTGCCCCCTTAGCAAGCAGACTGCTAAGAAAGCACCAGTGTGATCACACTCCTGAGCCTGGCTGCGTGTATGACTCCCACTGCTCTCAGTGTTTCCTGTGAAAGCAGGAAGCGAGAGGAGGGGTGCTGCAGCCAGGACAACACTGGGTTGGTGAAAGGAGTCATGTAAGTGTTTAGGAATGGGGGTGAGAAGTTAACTTTATGTAAAGAATGCATTAACCAGTTGCCGACCACCCCCTGTCATTTGACGGCGGCAGGTTGGCACTGCTGCGCGAATTGTCGTAGCTGTATGGCGGCTCTGGCACCTGCTGCACGCTGTGTGAGTGTGCCTACAGATTGGGCGGACTCTATGTCCGCAGGCAACCCGCGATTGCCTGTTACAGAGGTAGAACGGAGATCTGCCAGTGTAAACATGGCAGATATCCGTTCTGTCAAGGGACATATGACAGATCTACTATTCCCAGTAATCAGGAACAGTCAGATCTGTCATGCCCCTGCCAGCCCCCACATAGTTAGAACCCAGTGAGGGAACAAACCCCTTGATAGCCCCCTACAGTTTAACCCTTTCACTGCCAATGACATTTATACAGTAATCAGCAGCATTTTTTACCCCTAATCAATGTATAAATGTCATTGGTCCCAAAAAAGTGTCAAGGTGTCCGATCTGTCTGCTGCAATGTCGCATTCCCAATAAAAATCGCAGATCGCCGCCATTACTAGTAAAAAAAAAAAAAATGACATAAATCTATTATAATTCAAATACCATATCTGCAAGAAAAACATAAATGACAAGGCAGCTCTAA
Source organism: Glandirana rugosa (assembly GCA_018402905.1). Classification (NCBI taxonomy): domain Eukaryota; kingdom Metazoa; phylum Chordata; class Amphibia; order Anura; family Ranidae; genus Glandirana; species Glandirana rugosa. Next base: position 153,932 of record BLSH010523922.1, on the reverse strand, counting down.
AAAAGAGATGAACTTATTTTAAGTAATTTCTTTTAAAACATGAGAACACAGTCCATAGTCCAAGTCACACATTTGGACTATGGACTGTGTTCTCATGTTTTAAAAGAAATGACTTGAAATAAGTGCATCTCTTTTTTAACGCTGCCTTGCCATTTATGTTTTTCTTGCATGTATGGAATTTGAATTATGTTACCTTGGTGTATATATAGGCAGCAGCTGGTGATAATCAATTTTTTCATTTTCCTGGCGCAGGGGTAGTAGGTACTTGGAAGGGCCACTTTGCACACAGTATATACCAATAATACTTACTCTTTGAATTTTACATAAATCTATTCCCATGGTTTATAAACACGATAACTTTTGCGCAACCCATCAATATACGCCTATTGCAATTTTTTTTACCAAAAATATGTAGAAACATATATATAGGCCTAAACTGAGGAAGAAATTAGATTTTTTTACGGGGATATTTTTTTATAGCAAAAAGTAAAAAATATTGTTTTCTTTTTTCAAAATTGTCGCTCTTTGTTTATAGCGCAAAAAATAAAGACCACAGAGGTGATCAAATACCACCAAAAAAAGCTCTATTTGTGGGAAAAAAGGACGTCAATTTTTGTTTGGGTACAGCGTTGCACGACTGCACAATTGTGAGTTAAAGCGACCCAGTGCCAAATCGCGAAAACGTGCTCTGGTCAGGAAGGGGGTAAATCCTTCCAGGGCTAAAGTGGTTAAGGTAAAAAAAAAATGTTGTGAGAACCACTTTAAGCCTAGGTTCACACTGAATGTGGGTTTGAAATTGTGTGAATTCAGCTGAACTCGCATGATTTAAAACCGGCATTTCAGTCCGACTTTTGGGGGCGATTTGAGAGACATCTGTGCGGGTTCATGCACGGATGTCTATTGAAATCGCCAACGAAGTCACCAAAAGTAGTGCAGGAACTACTTTTGGGAATCGGTGCGGTGCAGCAAAGTTGATTTGCCAATTTGGGAGGTGCCGTTACCGGCAATAGGCTCCTATCTGGAATGCGATTTGACATGTGAAATTGGCCCGGTGAGAACGAGAAAGATTTAAAATCAAAAGGACTCCCTTTTTTCTATTGAGCCCTAAATATTGGTATATTGTTGGGTGTTTCCATTCATTAATTCACTCCTTGTATATGCTCCTTATGCAGCTGTGCTTTATTATCTACTGCTGTGGAAACTGTCATCTTCATATAAGCAAGACAATAATTATGTACTGTGACTCTTCATAAACCAGGCTTTGGAACTTCCTTTCAGTTGGCAGACTTTTCTTTTCTTTAGATTTTGCATGGATTGTTACTATAGGGCTCACAGTGACCTCTAATGTATATCTGTGAATGGATGTAGCTATACACACAGCTGGAGTTAATTCCACTCTACCACTTTCATGTATAAAAATAAATCCCCATATTTATCCAATAAGCACAACTTGTCCTTCAAATAATGGTATTTTTTCATCGTGTTCACAAACAGTTCTGTTTTAATCAAACATCAATTGAGCAATCCTAGGTTTTCGAGACCCACATTGATAAACAATATCTTTGACAAATGACACATCGTCCTTTGATGTTGAAGTGATTTTTGTATACCCAATTATGTTTAAATGTACTTTCATCCTACAGATGAGCTAAACATGTACCATGTATGTTTTCTTTCTTCATCTTTTTGATTTTGGAAATACGTTTATTCACTGAATGCATATACATGTAGAATTATGTATTTGGCTTACCTGCCATCTGTCACAGATGTTTATAAAGTATAATTCCCACATTAAATCATGCAATCCATATCTAGATTGTTATGGATTTTGTAACTGCATGGTGCATTGCATTAAAGATCCTTATTTCTTTGACAACTCCCACAATCATTGCAAATGGAAAAATATGCCAATTTGAGTTTTTAGCTGGCTACAAATTCAAAGAGAACTCTGCACTTTTTTTTATTTCTCTACAAAATATTTAAAGAGGATATCATTGTTTAACCTTCCTGGCGGTATTCCCGAGTGTGACTCGGGGTTAATTTTCACTGCCGATAGTGGTAACCCCAAGCCACACTCGGGATTGCATTGCAGGATCCAAGCAAAGTTATTTACCCTGTCCCCAGGATCCTGCGATGTCCCCCCGCTGTGTCCTCTGCCTGATGTACTGTGTGCCGGGCTCTGTTCCCTGCCAGCATCATGCTGCATGGGGGTGGACACTGGCAGCAAATTCAAAAAGTAAAACACGCAAACACATGCAGTACACTGTAATCTGTAAGATTACATTGCTGTGTCAAATCATTTTACATTCCCTTTGTCCCTAGTGCTTTGTCCAGTGTCTTGCATGCACTTTTATATTATATATGCCATTCTCTCTGCCTGGAAAAAAAAAGCCTCCCCTTACGTCAAAATTGGTTTTTGACCAGCTAGAAAACAGAGATAATAAATAAGAATCACTTGCAGAATTGAGTGATACTGATTTGTGGGGAAATTCGCCATCAGACACTGAAAGTGACGACAACGACAATTCTGCAACTCGGCAAATTTCAGTGTTTGATTTGATGACACTATTGAATAAAATGTATTATTATTATATTATTATTATTTATGATAATTTTTTATAGTTATTTATTATATTATAATTTATGATTTAGTTGTTTCAAACTTTATCATACCCAGGATGTCTATTAGACTCTTGTTTGGAAAAATGTAAATTAATTATACCTAAGAATTACAGGCCTACAATATAAAATGCCAAATTTCAATGCGAAACAATGTACCGCTTTGAGATGCAAAAATCTGACATCATACGGCCAGGGAGGTTAAAAGAAAGCAACCCTTTGGGGGGGGGGGGGTTTACTAAAACTGGAGAGTGCAAAACCTGGTGAAGCTCTGCATAGAAACCAATCCGCTTACAGGTTTTATTGTCAAAACCTAATAGAACAAGCTGAAGTTAGAAGCTGATTGGCGACCATGCACAGCTACCCAAAATTCGGAGTGCTCCAGCTTCAGTAAATCACCCCCACTGTAATTTTAACCCCTTCGTGCCTAGGGGTAAAACAAATCTTAATGCTCAAGCCCAATTTTGCAACTATTTGTTAGTAAAACATATCACAACTGCTTTGTGCATCCAGATATATTTGATATTAGAAAAAAAAAAAAAACTGTTCCAAAACAGTATTTTTTTTTTTAGTTTAGCTGTATATTGTTGTTTGTAACCGTAATACAGCCTAGAAACAATAATGTGCATTTTGTTTTTTTATCCTACCTAAAACACACTGACACAAACTGACACTGATACTAATTAAAAAATGAATTGATTTTTAAAAATGTTTTTTTTAATTATTATTATTGTTATTTTCTACACACACTTTTTTTTCTCTCTGCAAGGACAGAGAAAGATGCAATGTATTTCTCTCATCCATTCACAGAGACAGAAAACAAGGGGGTGGGCTTCACAGTGACTGATCAATGTGATAGCCAATCAAAGGCTATCACAGCAATCAGGTGACCCAGAATCAGACATTCCTAGTCCAGATCATTCAAATGGGGATCAGGGCTCTTGGTGAGACTCCCGTCTATGTGCTAGGAGGGAGCTGTGTGGCATGCTCCCAGCACGAAGGGAGATACACAGATATGCAGCTCCACAGAAAAAAGGGGAAAGTAAAATTAAAAAACTAAAATAATGTGCTTGCATAAGTGTGCACACCCTCTTATAACTGGGGATGTGGCTGTGTTCAAAATTAAAGTGATTGTAAAGGCAATGGCACTCCTGCTGTGTCTCAGCCAATCAGGAGGAGTGTCCTGGACAGCTAAGACACTCGTGGATATTGCTGGAGAGCAAAGGGGCTCAGATAAGTAATTGGGGGGTGTTGGGGAGGCTGCTACACATAGAAGGTTTTTTATCTTAATGCATAGAATGCATTAAGATAAAAAAAAACCTTCTGCCTTTACAACTCCTTTAGGCAATCACGTTCAAACTCATATTAAATAGGAGTCATAACACACCTGCCATCATTTAAAGTGCCCCTGATTAACCCCAAATAAAGTTCAGCTGTTCTAGTAGGTCTTTCCTGACATTTTCTTAGTCTCATCCTGCAGCAAAAGCCATGGTCCGCAGAGAGCTTCCAGAGCATCAGAGGCATCTGATTATTAAAAGGTATCAGTCAGGAGAAGGGTACAAAAGAATTTCCAAGGCATTAGATATACCATGGGACACAGTGAAGACGGTCATCATCAAGTGGAGAAAATATGGCACAGCAGTGATATTACCAAGAACTGGACATCCCTCCAATATTGATTAAAATACAAGAAGAAAACTGGTCAGGGAGGCTGCCAAGAGGCCTACAGCAACATTAAAGGAGCTGCAGGAATATCTGGCAAGTACTAGCTATGTGGTACATGTGACAACAATCTCCCGTATTCTTCACATATCTGGGCTACTGGGTAGAGAGACAAGATGGAAGCCTTTTCTTATGAAGTAAAACATCCAAGCCTGGATAAATTTTGCAAATACATATTTGAAGTCTCCCAAAAGCATGTGGGAAATGTGTTATTGTGTGGTGAAACCAAGGTTGAACATTTTGGCCAGAATTCCAAAAGATATGTTTGGCGCCAAAAACAATGCTGCACATCACAAAAGAACACCGTACCCACAATGAAGCATGGTGGTGGCAGCATCATACTTTGGGGCTGTTTTTCTTCAGCTGGAAGCAGGGCGTTAGTCAAGGAAGAGGGAATTATGATCAGCTACAAATATCAGTCAAAATTGGCATAAAACCTTCAGGCTTCTGCTAGAAAGCTGAGCATGAAGAGGAACTTCATCTTTCAGCATGATAATGACCCAAAGCATACATCCAAAGCAACAATGTAATGGCTTCACCAGAAGAAGATTACAGTTTTGGAATGGCCCAGCCAGAGCCCAGACCTGAATCTGATTGAACATCTGTGGGGTGATCTGAAGAGGGCTGTGCACAGGAGATGCCCTAGCAATCTGACAGATTTGGAGTGTTTTGCAAAGAAGAGTGGGCAAATATTGCCAAGTCTAGATGTGCCATGCTAACAGACTGCTACCCAAAAAGACTGAGTGCTGTAATAAAATCAAAAGGCGCTTCCACAAAGTATTAGTTTAACCCTATCGTTGCCAGAGCCGTTTTTGCGGTTTTGGCATACATGTTTAAAATATCATTTTAGGCCTGAAGGTTACATAAACCCCCAAAACATTATATATTTTGTGAAAGCAGACACCATAGAGAATAAAATAGTGTCAGTTCCAATTTTTTTATGTCACATATTACCGCAAAGGTCTAGGAAACGCAAAATTTCAGTAAAAACACACTAATGTGAATTGTAGGGCATATAAACACAATAAATTACCCACATTTTTGGTAAAATATAAAAGACATGGTTGCGGCGAGTAAATAGATACCCAACATGTCAAACCTTAAATTTTTGTGCGCCCCATGAAATGGCGTCAAACTTCAGTACCCTATATTTTCTATAGGTGACACTTCAGAAGCCTCCTATAGGTATCAGTTTAGTGTTATGGAGGAGGTCTTGTGTGAGAATTATTGCTCTCACTCTGGCGTGCACGGCGATATAGAACATGTGTGTCTCAATCAACGTTTTCATGCGTAGGCACCCTGACACATGCGTTTACATTCGTGCGTGTGTGTGTGTGTATATGTGGGGTGTGGTGGGGAGGGGGGATTTTATGTGCTTATGTGCTTGTGTGTAACTTTATTTTTTGCAAAAAAAAATATTTTTTTTTAACTTTTTTTTTTCGTCACAAAGGGGATTTTTGGTGACATGTTCTCTTTACTGAGACATGCAGGGTCTAAAAGTTCATGCCTGCTCCCCTGTACTCCACTGAATGTTTTGCAATGCAGATCGCATTGCAAAACATCCTGTACAGGCAAAGCGAGCCGGCCACATGGAGAACGTGACTCGGAAGTGTAGTCAGAGATGTTGCTTTCTGGGTCACTGCATGAAGGGGAGGAGAGCGGACGTGTATCCTCCTTCCCCTCTACATGCTGCCGTCCCCCCATGGACATCCCGAGCCTGCTGATGGGCAAGCGGAGCCCGGTAAGCATGGCGGGAGATCGCGCAGGGGGTGCCGTTACCGTTACAAGCTTAATCATTACAAAGACAGTACACAAAACCATTTGTGTACTGCTTTTGTAATGATTAAGCTAGTGGTGTATGAGTGAAATGCATCTACCTCTTTTCCTGTACAGGGCTATTTGATGAATAAAATGTCAAGCTGCTGAAATGTATTCGTGGAGTGCCGCCTACCTTTCTTTTTAAATCTACATGCAATGCGGTGGCAAGCCAGGGCGTGCACCTACGTGGGTCTGGCTGTCGGCTTGAGCGGTGTGTTCCTACCTTTCATACGATGTATTGACCTGGCGGCGACAGGGTTAAGGGTGTGCACACTTATGCAACCATATTTTAGGGGTTTTTTTTATTTTTACTTCCATCCACCTAAAAGATTTCAGTTTGTTGTTCAACTGAGTTGTACAGTTTTTAGGTCACATTAACCACTTCAGCCCTGGAAGGATTTACCCCTTTCCTGACCAGAGCATTTTTTGCGATACGGCACTGCATCCCTTTAACTGACAATTGCACAGCCATGCAACATTGTGCCCAAATAAAATTTATGTCCTAGAGCTTTCTTTTTATGGTATTTGATCACCCCTGCGCTTTTAATTTTTTGCACTATAAACAAAAAAAGAGCGACAATTTTGAAAAAAACAATATTCTTTACTTTTTGCTATAATAAATATCCCCCAAAAAGTGTAAAAAAAATAACTTCTTCCTCAGTTTAGGCCAATATGTATTCTTCTACGCAATAAGCGTATATTGATTTGTTTGCGCAAAAGTTATAGCATCTGCAAACTATGGGAATAGATTTATGGAATTTTCATTATTATTATTTCTTCTTTTACTAGTAATGGCAGTGATCTGCAATTTTTTTTTTTTTCAACTTGTTTTTATTGAATTTTCAAGATACAGAGATAGAAAATACAGGATATCAAAAATAGTTGCATAGTGAGCATCAGGGTGAGCATCTCACAAGTACAAAGTATGTTGCATATATCATTCTGAAGAGAGTTGCAGTGCTTCATGTTTGTCAGAAATCCTTAATACACTTATCTAAGTAGATATACTTCGCACATGGTGCAGGATTGCAATGTACATTGGAGATACAATGCTCAGGATATTGATTTGAATTAGTGGGGTTGTGGGTAATGGGAAGGGGAGGGGGTTAGGGGTTTTAACTAAAAAAAGAAAGTAGGAAATAGGAAATTAGGAGAATAGTTCACCATATTATTAAATGGAAGAGGGTGTCTGTTGAGTCTTTTAAGTACCGACTGTTCACCCATGTAGAGACGATCTAGTCGTCTGCGAGCTGTTCCCTCCAGACCTCCCAGGACGCCTTGAATGTTTTGCGTTTGGCTAGGCTATTTATCAAAAGAGTTTCATAGGTATAATTTGTATGTACGAGAGCTAGTGCGTCTCGAAAATTTAGAGTTTTGTCTGATCTCCAATTTCTTGTTATTAAGATTTTTGCTGCCAAAAATACATGTGTAACAACAGCCCGGAGGTCCGGTGGGAACCGCTCTATACCCAGTCCCAGGAGAGCCAAAGCAGGATCAGGGCCTGTAAGGCAACCAGTGATAGATGAGATTTTTTTGAAGATGCTATTCCAAAAACTAGTGAGACTCCTACAGCTCCAGAAGACATGTAGCATGTTACCAATTTCCCCACAATTTCTCCAGCATAGGGGGGAAGACTCTTTGGCAAATTTAGACATTCTAAGAGGCGTTAGGTACCATCTTAGGGTCAGTTTTTGGTATGATTCCCAATGATTGATACATTTAGAGGATTTATAGACCGTGTGGGCAGCCATTTTCCATTGTTGAGGTGTGAAGGAATTCCCCAGCTCCCCTTAAGGAAGTGTGGAGTTGTTACCTTTTACCGACGGG
>BLSH010523922.1:117924-133473 GCA_018402905.1 Glandirana rugosa | reverse complement strand
TATATCTCATTATAGGAGGACTCAGCACTTTATGTTAATTACAGGGAGAATTAATTATTAATTACTACGTGTGAACAAGTTTTTTCCTTTATTTTTGCTTAATAATTGTGAATTCCTAATTAGAATCAGCAGTATTTATATTTGCATAACAATTGTGAATTCCTAATTAGAATTAGCAGTATTTATTCACTCATCCACGTTTGTTATATTTATTAGCTGGTAGTACATCCACAGTATCTGAATTGAATTTTGAGAAAGACGGCCAGCGTGTCAGGTCACTGTCCAGGCACCATGTCATTCCATTTCCCAGACACCTTAAAGATTCCGAGTACAAATGTTGTTTTGCATTAGCTCCTTTTTCAAGACTTGAGTTGACTCTAAAGACTCGTACACATGGTGTGACGGTCGTATGAAAGCGGTCGTACAACCGCTTGTTGTACGATTATCTGACCGTTAGTACGTGCGATTAGAACAGCCGACCTGCGACAGTCATACAACAGTAGTTGGATGAGCAGACTAGAAAACTTTGGTTGTACAACAAGCGGTCATATGACGGTTGTACCATGTGTACAGAGAAGTTGGTCCAACAAGTTGTATGTGTAAAACACGCATGCTCAGAAGTCAGGAATGCTTGGAAGTGTCCGTTCGTGTAAACCTATGTTCCTAATTAACAAATTGCATGCACCTAAACTTCCTCTTTATACGCTCGTAGCACATCACCACGTTAGGCTTGGTTGTATGATTGCTTAGTGCACGTCAGTACGTGAGATACAACAGCCAACATACGATTTTGACCGTTCGGTCGTAAAACCGTCTCATCGTGTGTACAAGGCTTAACTCATTTGGATTATGTATGCTAACTTTACTGCTTGAGTGCACCCAGGCTACTATTCTATATGTAGTGTGTGGTGGCTACTTAGGATATATAGCAATTATATAATCCCAAGGGTAGCCACTGCACTCTGTTTGGGATAAATTCCCAGGTTCTCACTCAGAGATCCATGCAAATTCAGAAGTATTATAGAGTCACTCACTGGTCTTGCAGAGGAGGTAAATCAAAACAGCAGCTTTTTCCTATTGGCAACATTTAAGTAAAGCTCAGTCCATCTTTGTCTGGATACTATCACATGGAAGTGAACAGGCCAATAAACACAAAGTTCCACCTACCAACAGCACCTCCTAGTGATGCAAGAATAAAAAGAGGCATACAGGGTAGAGGTAAAAAATAAATCACAAAAAAAGCAAATCACAATAATCCATCAAGAAAGCATAATATATGAAGTCCTAGCTTTTTTAAAGCTATCCAGCAAATAAAAGTATATTATAAACTATCACAAGATGGCCACCATTGCACATGGCAAACACCAGGCAGGCATGGACCACCCATAATTAGCAACATGAAATAATAATAAGTGATTTACTAGGACAACATAGCAACAAATGAGAAATAACCAAATAACTACAAAAATACTATACAAAACCAAATATCTCACATGTACTAAAAATAAATATGTTTAAGTCCCCTTTCACACGGGGCTGCCCGTTTTGATGGACTCTGCTTTATCAGCAGGGATTGTGCTGTTGATCCCCCGCTGAGCAGCCAGATGACAGATCCGTTTCTGCTCACTGTGCTGAGATGGACCTGTCAGAGCCGGAGATCGGATGAAAATGGATCCGCCTGCCGGTTTCATCCAATCCGATCTGCCAGCCGGTTGGAAAATAGGGTTTCCATCCGTCTGGATTTATCGGATCGAATAGTGGCGGATGTCAGCGGACATCTCACTGCTGACATCCGTCGCTCCATACAGGTGAATGAAGCTTCCAATCAGGTCTGCCTGAAAATCTGACAGGCGGACCTGAACGGACAGCATGTGTGAAAGAGGCCTAACAGTGTAAATTACACCCCTGTCACGCACCTGGTGGTGGAGTCTGGCTTATGCAGGGAGCAACATCTCTTATGACCCTGATAGTGCAAACAGGGAGCTGGAGAGTACAGGGAGGCACGAGGGCTTGGATGAGTAGTGGTGCAAGCGTGGAGGGTTCCTCCGGAGCTCGTGCTTGGAAGGTAGCATAGTGGTTCAGTCCGGGTTGGCAACAGGCGGGCAGTGCGGTACAAGTGGAGCGGGCAAGAGAGTGGTCGGGTGCAGGCTGGGTCGTAAACAGGCTGGCAGCGAGGTACACAGGGATGAGACAGGAGAATGGTTGTAGACAAGCCGAGGTCAGTGCAGGCAGAAGACAATGGGAACAGAAGACAAGCCGGGGTCACAGGAACAGGAACTTCAGGAAGCACACTGCTGTAGGCTCGGGTAACGCTGTAGAATGGACAGCACTGGCTGCTGGGTGTTGCTAGCCTAAATAGAGCCGTTTGGCACAGTTTCAGATGCGTGCGTGCAATGGGGAGCGGGGCGAACGCGCACAGGCGTGCACGCATAGGCGACAGATGTCAAAAATGGCGTCCATTTCCTAACAACCCCACATAAGACAAAGACAATAGATCCACAGAAAACACTGACAGTGCACAACGATAGAAATGCAGACAAATGTACTTAATGTAAACCAATAGTCCACAACCAGGACCAGAGATATGTGAATAGTTGCAAAGGAGGAATGATGGTGAGAACCCCAAGACTAACACCACTAAGAAAAGAGCATACCATCCCAAAACAAAAGAAGTGGGTATGGAAACCTAGTGAGGCTTCCATTAAATAAAAAAAGGTCTGGACGCCCAGAATACAACACAGAAGAATCAGACTATATAGCACATACATGGCAAAACATAGCAATTAGCAGATATGTCAAAAAGTTTGCCAAAGAGATGAGGGTCACAACACATAAGTATAATGAAGGCTATTAACTGGATATCTATCCAGTCAGGGAGCATATACATCACAAACTGTCCAGCCCATCATTTTTCCATGAATCAAGCTGCCAAAAACACCAACAGCCAGACAACCAGAAGTTCCAAAGGATCATAAAAAGCAATTGAGGCTTAGCTGTTCATTGAGCTCCTTATGGGCCAGAGTTTGTAGCCCATGGATCCACTGATTTTCCCTTTGTAACAGCAATCAATGACAGTCACATCTCTTAGGTAAGGTGGGGACATAGTCAATGAGCATGCACTTGGTATACAATAATTCTGTTCTAAAAAAAGTGGTATGCCATGGGTAGATTAAAAGTTTGAGAAGCAATTACCTGGTGGATGGCAGCTCTGTGGTTATTGAACCAATCCCTAAAAGAGGGTATAGTATTGCCTATATAGTACAGACTGTAGGGACAGCAAAGCAAGTATATTACATATTCTAAAGTACAAGAAAGTCAGTGTTTAATACGAGTTTTCTGGATTGCAGGTGTAGAAAGAATTGACTGGTAAGCATATGGAGGCATATGGCACAATCCGGACAGCGGTAACAGCCGGGTTTGCTCAAAGTGAGCCAGGTAGATGAGAGAGAGAGACTGTCCAATGGAGCTGGCACCAGGACTTTGGACTTTTAATTGTTTTCACTGGTCCACAGTTAAGGAGAAGCACCTGATTGAGACATTGGTTTATATTTGTTTGTATAATTTTCAGTTATTCACACACAGCACAACAATATTAGGTTTATGTTATTGAGCGTTTGTATTTTTCATGCTTTTTTGAGTGCACCTGTGCATATTTGAAGTTTGTTTTTAGCACTAAGCACAGTTTTTATAGATTCACATTATATGTAAACCTTCAACTTGCAAAACAATCCATTGAGTTTCAAATAGAAATACAAGGCAAAAGATTTTTGTGTCTTTTCTCTTCTCTACTTGTGCTATACCCTCTTGCCTCTGCAGATTTACAATAATAGCCTCCACTTATCTATGTTAATAGAAGGGGTTTGGGACAATAGACAAAACACTCACTAAGGGCTCTTTCACGCATGTGGACCACTTAGGTCTGCCTGTCAGGTTTTTAGGTGGACCTGAACGGATGCTCCAATAACATCTATGGAGCAACAGATGTCAGTAGTGACATGTCGGCTGACATCCCATTCGCTCCAATTTGCTAAATCCAGATGGATGGAAACCCTATTTTCCATTCGTCTGGCGGATCGGATGAAAATGGACAGGTGGATCCATTTTCATCCGATCCCCCATAGAGGAGAGCGGGGCTCTGACAGGTCCATCTCTGCACAGTGAGCAGAAATGGACCTGTCATCCGCCGGCTCAGCAGGGATCAATGGATCAATCCCCGCTGAGCAAGCGGAGCCCATCAAAACGGATGGGCATGTGTGAAAGAGCCCTAAGAAACCCTCCTCATCTCTCCTCTTCTCTGTGGGTTTTATCTGACCCTACCATGCGCCTCTGACCAAGGTCACCCACAAGGAGTCAACACAGGGAAATGCAGAGGATTCTCCCTATCCACACACAGTCCAATCCATAAAGGGGGACACAAACACATTCACACACACACATTACTCAACCAGAAAGGTCTGAGAGTTGGTCTGGTTTCTTTCAGAAGGGACAGGTTAGGACACCTAGGAAAGGCAGAAAATATAGCAAGCTTAAGGACAGCTTACCTAGCATTTAGAGGTCGGTGTTCCCGATGATCCCGATCAAAGCGCGGTTCCTTCTGGAGATTCTGCCAACTCCTGGCTGGCTCGCCAACTGTTATGGGAGGTTTCTGATTGTGACTCTAAAAATAAAAGTTTTTCAATTGCAGGAACAGATTCACAGGACGCAATCACTGTGTTTAAAATGTCCATTCTGACAAAATGTATTATAACATGATATTTTATACATGGATAAGAAAGGGTGGTGTGAAATGTTATTAAAAACTAACAAATAGAAATATATTATTAAAAGCTAACGAATAAAACAATTTCAAAAGTAGAACCTTGAGAGGGGAGGGGGGAGTAGAGACAGTGCTTCTAGCAGAAGTTGTGTCTGTGTGTTAAGTGAAGGTTACAGAATGCCATTCAAGAGTGTGAACAAAATTGAGTCTCTTGTGCTTGAATAAACGGTACAATGAAAGTCCATGTCAATACAAAAAAAATATACTTTTTTTTCTAATTTGTTTATAAATGATCACATGATCTCTGTTCCCAGCTGCATAAGTGGCTTAGCAAGGTTGGGGTGGAGACTGCAGATCGGTGTGTCAGCAGGAGGCAGAGAAACAGCAATGCAATGATCTTCCCAGTGATTAGCTGTGCAGGGGGGCATGTCAGCAAAAGTCTGACCACTGGAGTACAGGAAGGCTTTGCTCCCCTTTAGAATGTAAAGAATAAAACTGACCATGAGATGGATGTGCTTCCATGCTTGGTGCGGTCCGTTTAAAATAGTAAAGCAGGGGGACTGATGGGATCACCAAGAATTTTACACAAAGCAAGCAATGCAAAGAGAACGGGATACATTTTTTTTTTTTTTTTTTGTAAATATATTTATTAGAGTTTTTTCAGATTACAAAATAGACTTGAATCGCCGGTTACAAAGACCAAGAAATAAAGAATATCACATAACTTGTTTGACATAGTACAAAGTTATATAAAGTTGAGAATCTAACAGTCATAGGGTGCATTAAGTGGTGCAAAATAGGTAACAATGAAAGTTTGATATTATGCTTGAGTGTCCAATTTACTAGTGCCTAGCTTACTTCTAAGGACCCCGTTAGGGTCAGGACTGCGAGAGAGACCTGCGGAAGGTCTAGGGTGACCTAATGAACCAGTGGATAAGCAAAAACTGTATTATACAGTGGTATGGAGAGAACATTTAAAAAACATTTGTACAACATTAAGCCCATAGTGTCAGAAGAAGCAATTGACAAAGTTTATTGATTTGGGCTAAGGAGCTGTGGAATGTCAAGGGGGGGGGGTGTAGAAGGTACCTCACGAAGTTTAAGTTTGCCCAATGTACCTGCGAGGTCTGCGGTTATGTACCATTTGGAAAATCGGAAGGGTTCCATATATCGCAGGATTTCCTCAGATGTGAGGGAATATTCTAGGTATTTGCGCCATCTGGAGAAGAAGCACTTTGATGACCTAAAGTCGTGGGTGATGGTATCTAGTCTTTCTATGAGGAATAAGCTTTGGATGGCTGCTTTTGTTTGGGCAATTCGAGGTGGATCAGGCTTAATCCAAGCCTGCATAATTGTTCTACGGGCTGCTAAGGGGATACATTTTAATACAAGTACACGGTACAACAGACACGTATTGGAAATATGAAATTTTGGGGTAACTTTAACTTTTTTGTTTTTCAAGAGCTGTTTATTTTTCACTACCTTAAATGGTCGACACATATTTAAATGCTGTTATTAATTTAAAATTGAGGTTGTTTTAGGGAGTGATAGCCCATGCAGTAATTTTTATGAATTGGCTTAATTTATCATAATTGCTATTAAAATAAGACTGATAAAACTTCTTTACTTAGAGTTACTTTACTTACAGTGTACATTAAATAGAGCATGGTATTAACATTTGTCAACCGATCCTTTCAAGAGGTTGTAAACCTTGTAAATTTAAAAAAAAAAAAAAAAAAACCCTGCAAGAGAAAGGCATAATGCGTCACATACTAGCTCATTCTGAAATATTTACCTTAGAACTAAGCCCTGTATCAGAGCCGGCACTCTTGAGTACAGGGTTGACATCTTCCACCCGCAGTTACTTCCTGGTTCGCGGCTCCGGTACTGTGATTGGCTGGAGCCGCTGGTAACGGCACGGCCCTCTAGAAGCGGCACCAAGCGGCCCGTTTCTTCAGGGCACATGCGCCGATGACGTTGGCACAAGCGTATACAGGGAATATCTCCTAAACTGTGCACGTTTAGGAGATATTCTCGGTACCTACAGGTAAGCCTTTTTATAGGCTTACCTGTAAGTTAAAGTGGTTGTAAAGGGTTTACAACCACTTTAAGCATATGTGCTGTGTTAACACAGAGAATAATAAAATAAATACTCTTATGCATGTATTTTAGGGTAGAGATTTCATTCCTCTGTGTCAGGTTCCCATTATTACCCTATTCATACACAGGGCTTTGTGATAGCAACTTGGCTGGAATGATGGAATGCGAGCTGTAGCGGCTGTTGGCAGGCAATGTAGCGGAGAGCAGTGCTGTATGATCCCTAAGATATGGCGTGTAATGGAAATTTTTGTTGCTAAAGATAAAGGGGAGTAAGCGTGTGTGTGTGTGGGGGGGGGGGGGGTCAGCAGGGTAAGGTGCTGCTACCCTTCAATAGCCACCTTTTTGCAATTATTCTAATGCTGTCCATTAAGCCTTACTACACAGTATACTCTATGGGACTGATGGGTAAAAAGGGAAAAAAATTCAGGAAAAATGGAGTGTGTTATTGGCAAGTTTGATTTCAACGAAAAATTACCAATCTTGCAATCTAAACGTTTTGCCAAACAGAAATTCTAAATTTTACCCCCACAGCTGTTACATACCTGAAAGGTGAGCCAGACGGTAGAGGTAGACCTCTCCTACAACTTTGGCTCCCAGCCTGCTGGGAGTGATACAGCGGCCATGAGAGCGTGGCAGGATAAGAGTGCCTGATCAGTTCCGGAAATAGTAGAGCAGGATGCTGATGCAGACTGGCTGGACAGCAGAGCAGGATGCTGATGCAGACTGGCTGGACAGCTGAGCAGGATGCTGATGCAGACTGGCTGGACAGCAGAGCAGGATGCTGATGCAGCCTGGCTGGACAGCAGAGCAGGATGCTGATGCAGCCTGGCTGGACAGCAGAGCAGGATGCTGATGCAGCCTGGCTGGACAGCAGAGCAGGATGCTGATGCAGACTGGCTGGACAGCAGAGCAGGATGCTGATGCAGACTGGCTGGACAGCAGAGCAGGATCAGGCAGGCCAGGTTGGCAACAATTGGATAACAGCAAACAGAGGGAGCAAGCAAAGACAGGTCAGAAGGCAAGCCGAGGTCAGGGCGGGCAGCAGTCAAGCAGAGTTGAAGGACGATTCGGGTCAAGGTCACAAGAAACGGGTACTGGAACACAGGTTACAGGAACTCAGAAGCTGCAGACCAAACAGCAAAGTGACAGTGCAGAAGACCAGCTTAAATAGGGCTTCTGGCACCAATGTTCGTATCAACCGTGCACATTGATGCGCCCGTGCATCGGCATGCGAGTGTGCATGCACGTGTGCCGGAGCGCAAGGACTGTTCCGTGGGCTCCCTGACAGCTGTAATTAATGTTACAGCTAAATTTTACCCACACATCTGTAAAATTAAAATCCAATTTTAGGGGAAAGGTATTTTTTGGGTAGATTATTTTTACTTTTCTGTGTATGTTTATTATTTGTGTATTGTCACTTCACACATCTTTTTGATAAGCAAGATTGGAACTCTGGACCAAATAATAAGACTTTAGGGGAAGGACACTAATGTGGGAGTTAAATGTTTTCTCCTGTGAAAGTTTTTGTTGGGTTGGAGGGCACAGGGTCCCCCACAGACAGGGCGGACGCGTCGACTGGTGGTATCTTTCACCCCTTTTTTCTCTTCTTTTACTCAAGTTTTTATAGTATGTGCTGGTGGGAGATGATGCTGGGGGCTTTTGGAGCTTCCGCCCAGGCTTACACTTACAGAACATCCGGTGTCTTTTCTTAGACTTCTTGCTTTCAATTTCTTCTTTACATATGCAATATTTGTATATTTGATCTGAAACATTTACCTAAGATGCCCGCATTTCTTGAAGTCACATGTAGTGATGGGTTCTCTGTGCACTGGTTATGTCCAAATCCTTCCACCATCGATGTTAAATTCCGATAGATGGACAGGGATATGGCAATAATGTAATGCGACTGTTAATGACCTCAGCTTATGATACATATTCATTATGTTGGGTGGAGTTTTTTTGGTCTAGTGATTTGATGTTCTTTATGCTTG
Organism: Glandirana rugosa; assembly: GCA_018402905.1. NCBI lineage: Eukaryota > Metazoa > Chordata > Amphibia > Anura > Ranidae > Glandirana > Glandirana rugosa. Next base: position 124,626 of record BLSH010523922.1, on the reverse strand, counting down.
TGATGCATATATTTTATTTAGTATCTCTTGAAACTCAATAAACATTATTGAATTTAATATTAAAAACTAGTAAATACCTTACAAAGTATAGCCAGGTGTCTATAATTACTAAATTTGATTCTGTGTTCTTTAAAGGTGTGTCCACTGTGGTGGCATGTTTTTCTTAACTCTGTTGCTAAAATAAAACAAAATGGTGGTTGCTTACATCATCACTTAACTGTCCAGGTTTTTGTGGAGGAATGTGCACACAGAAGTACTTTCCCTTGCTCTACAAGTTCCAGCAATCAATGCATCAGAAGAAGCTCAAGAGACCAAATGGCTAATAGGTAGATGAGACTGAAAGGGGGGAGAAAATTTTCGAAGCTCAAACATTAGCAACTGGGTATTGTCAAATTCACTTGAGAGTATAATGCTAGAGATTAGTGTATTACTCTTTAATGCAGTGCTATCAGGGTAGAATGGTGAAGGAGTGTTAGGACTTGTAGACCACATGGGGAGTACTTCCTATGAACTTGTTCCCCCACAGTTAATGGTACATAACCATCTTTTTGCTAGCATCTAGCAAAAGTTATGTGGATTTTTTTTTTTTTTTTAACAAAGGTGGAGATGTCTTTATGCTTTCTTTATGGCTTCAAAGAAATAGGCCATGAGTTCTCTGACACATTAAGGGGAGAGAGCAAGTAGGGAATACTCTGTATTTCTATATGGAGTCAGATGGAGTAGCAAATGCATCTTGATTCTGAGTGTGTTGATATTCTGACTTTAACCCAGTTTCTTCTTATTTGCATACTTGTTTTTGTTTATAAATCTTTTTTTTAAGTGTCCTTATTTTTTTACACTTTGTTTAATTTTATTTTACTGAAAAGATAACCTTTTAAATGTGTCCTTGACCTGGTGCATTGAATCTATTCATTTTTAACATTCTATTCAGCTCAGTACATTACATAATTAGTTGTACTTGGAGAAAAAAAAACGTACCACATAAAAGACTGAATTGTGGTGGAAGAGCTAGACAATTAAACAAAAAGTATTTACATTTTTTTTCTGTTACAGAAAGCCTTCATATTTGACCTCTTTTGCTGTAACCCGTGTTACCGCATTACAATACATAATTCTTTTTCTCTCAGTCCCACAATTGCATTCAAAGCAAATACTGTGTCCTCTCAATGGAAATACATTAGCTCCAGCGGGTACTTACCTCAAGAGACTTACTCATTGCTCTATAGATATAATGTGTAGGCATTTTTGTGCTATATCTTATGTGGTTTCTACCATTGCCTCAGAACAGTACATTTCATTTTAGAATATTTTTTAAATAGATTATTGATAATGGAATGAACTATTAAATTCTTAGGCTTGTGAGCTCATATTAAGACATTCAGCGTGTATATCATTCAGACCAGGAATAAAGAAACCTGGCAATGCGCACTAGAGGATAAATACAAGTAAATTGCTACTTTCAATTTTAGAATTCATTGTGTCATGTTTTTCCTTTTTATTTAGAGGTCATCTCATGGAAATACTGGTTTATCTTTATCTTTAAAACAGGTTTAGCTTACACGTGAAAGAGTGGTAAGTGCTAGCGCTACAAGTCATCTCTGAATGTCATAATATCATTACTTTGATTCAAGAGAAATTCTTTTCTGAGCATGTTTTGGTCTAATCCAGAATGTTCCAGTGGTCCCATTATTTTTTTAACACAACCTGTTGTGATTCAAAATACCTTTAAAATAAAATCTAAGAGGTTCTAACCCTTGCCTACTATATTCATCCAAAACAAAAATACATTTTGGCTTAAGTTACTCTTTAATAAGTATTTGATTTTAAAAAAATCAGTGAAGATATTTTATGTATAGAGCACACCCTGTGATTGTTAGGAGAAGATATGCATGGAAAATCAGACAAAATTGTCCAGCATATGAGATTCATTGCAGCGCTGAGGGTGGAATCTTTGTGACTGTTCACTCTTCATACACTGAGATTACTGATATTATTTGGATTTTGCAATGATCTTTTTCCAAAATATGAACAGAAATGTCTTGGACTTGCAAGGAGCAGCTGCTTTGCTGCACCAATGAAAATTCTATTTTGTCCCTTATTTAAACATCTGTTCCTCTACAAAATTGTTCTGCCACTTACTATTATTAATTTATACAAAAGTGTCTGAAAGCATGTGCCATCTCTGCAATTTAAAATGTCTTCACATATGTTAGTAGGGGGCCTAGAAGTAATTTAAATAACCAATCCATGGATTTGTATTTATTTTTCTTTCATCGTTAATTGCTTTCTACATGTAGTTCATGGGTGAGTTGAGTTTAGGAATGAGAATTAGTTGATCTTTGTCTCCTTCAAAGGAAAGCAGGGGCTTGTTACCTACATAAAGAACCCGTAACAATACATAAAAAGTTTCACAATTCCAGAGAACTTGTATGCTATAAGACAAGCTTCAAACTCCGTGGTGGAAAGTTGTCTTGACAGCCTCCCTCAGGCACTCATTTCAATGAACAGTTCCTCTAATATATTTCCTCTCCTACTGTGCATCAGAATGTGTTAACTTACTTTTTAAACACCATTAGATTTACCAATCATAACCGCTGATGCCTAAAATTGAACCATGGTTCATGAATACAGCAGGATATACCTGCCAGCACCCTAATGAGTTAAACAACTGTGTTAGAAAGTGCTGTGTAGTTTAGGGTATGCCACCTGTAGGTGTCACTTGTAAATGTTACTTTTTTGTTGTCTAACCTGCTGACAGAATACAATCTTAGCAAATGGAGTTACTATTGGGGCCATACATCATGCTTTTGTTTGTCTGCCATAAATATTTTAAATGTTTGTGTGCAGTAGCTTAATCCTTTGATTTGGATTGGTCCTTTTTTTTATTATAGATGATGATGAAAGGCAAATAAAAGGTAACAATGTCCTCTACTTAAGGGGGATGGGGTGTGGGGAGAGGAAAGGATTAAGAAAGAGGAACAGTAAGCAACAATTTGACTGCTGCAGACATTCCCAAGAAAAAAAATCTGTCTCTGTGTATTCAATATTATGTATTTCTTCTCTCTAATTTTAACAAAGTGCAACATGCAAACGGGCTCAAAATGCATACAAGCCAGAAACAAACCTGACAACAATCAAGCAGGTTTCTTTTTTAGGAATGGCAGCAATGGAAATGGGTCCTGACATGTGGTTGAGAAAGCAAAAGTTTTAAAAAGTTTTTTTGAAGACAGGAGGGTTGACAGAATTGTGAAAGACCTGGGGATGCCTTGGTCAAACTGGAGACAGAGAGGCCTGCTACATTGTAGCTAATAGTGTACATAGCCACATCATGCTGAACAGTGTGCATGGCTTAAAGGAGCATAGTGAAATCGAACCCAAGCCTATATGCACTGCATGTATACAGTGTATGTGTATGTATGTATACGTTATGCAAGGTGCGATAGTGGACAGGCGTTATTTGTCGCCTCACATGCATTCACTTCCCGTGGACTGGTGCAAGTCCAAGCCGGGTATTGCCAGCCACCGTGGCAGAGCTGGTTCCGGCCCAGAGTTTCTGGTCCACCCAAATCTCTCTCCAGCTGCATAGAATGACCAGGAAGAGGTCTCACAGTGGCTCACCCTGGGACTTGACTGGCCTGCACAGATTCCTGAATTCAACCCGATAGAACACCTTTGGGATTAGAGTGCATACTACAAACCAGGCCTTCTCGTCCACATCAGTGCCTGACCTCACAAATGCGCTTCTGGAAAAATGGTCAAACATTCCCACAGACACACTCCTAAACCTTGTGCACTGCCTTCGCAGAAGAGTTGAAGCTGTTATAGCTGCAAAGGGTGGGCCAACTCCATAATGAACCCTACGGACTAAGACTGGGATGCCATTATAGTTCATGTTCGTGTAAAGGCAGGTGTCCCAATACTTTTGGTAATAGTGTGTGTACTCTCAAAATACACCTTAATTACTGTCTTACAGACACACAATAAACTCTGGACAAAGGATGATAAAAAGAAAAAAACCTGTCCATTACAAATGCTTATCTGTTCACAGAGTAGTCATAAAGCTACACTTTAAATTAACCTACTTTATGTGAGAATTTATTAAAATAGATGTGGGCTGCATAGCAACCAGCAACTGTTGAGACAATAAATAATTTGGTCACCAGTATGTAATGTAGAGAGTGCAGCAGTCAGGAGTATATGTACTTAGGCTATGTAACATACAACAGTGTATAGATTGCAGTGGTCAGGAATATGTGACATACAGTGTCAGCTAACAGCGTAGCAATCAATGTCTCAGGTATGCACTATACAGGGTAGTCAGTGGACCTTGCTTTGTACATTGGTCCAAATCATTTGGTGGAGGGGGGGTAATGGTGTGGGGTTGATTTTCGGGGGTTGGGCTTGGCCCCTTCATTCCAGTGAAGGGAACTCTTAAGGCATCAACATACCAAGACATTTTGGATAATTTCATGCTCCAAGATTTGTGGGAACAGTTTGGGGATGGCCCCTTCCTGTTTCAACATGACTGCTCGCCAATGCACAAAGCAATGTTCATAAAGACTTGGATGAGTGAGTCCTGACCTCAACCTAATAGAACACCTTTGGGATGAATTAGAGCGCAGACTGCGAGCCAGGCCTTCTCTTCCACATCAGTGCCTGACCTCACAAATGCGCTTCTATATGAATGGTCAAACATTTCCATAGACACTCTCCTAAACCTTGTGGACAGCCTTCCCAGAAGAGTTGAAGCTGTTATAGCTTCAAAGGGTGGGCCAATTCCATATTGAACCGTGTAGGCTAAAACCGGGATGCCATTAAAGTTCATGTGCGTGTAAAGGCAGGCGTCCCAATACTTTTGGTAATATAGAGTATATAAAGATGATCATACATCTTAAACTTGGATTGGCCATTTCTCAACACATAGGGCCATCAATGCATAAAATAAATATAGAAATAGTTTCTTTTGTAGCATTGTTTTTTTAAGTTGGCCTCCAAGAGTTTGTTTTGCCTACATCTGAAAACGGAAATCAATTGTTTTATTTTTTTTTTTTTTTAATCACTGAATGTTCTCTTTCCCTAGTAGTTAATACCTAGCATGATGGGCTGTGATATATGGTCCTAGGGAGAGACATTTATAGGCAATTGAAGAGAATCGCTATCTTTTTCTTCTATCAGCTCTTTAGTTCCTGCGGAGGAGTCAGTGCTTCTCCCCATCTCCATGTTTAGTAATAAGATATCATTAAGGTAAAATAAATTGAACTACTCAAGGAGTAAAAAGGAGGTGAAAGTGCAAATACTGGTTTGGATAAAAGTTTAATTCTTCAGTACCAAGTGACACCGCTTTGTTCTCCAAAGCTAGCTGAGCTCCGACAGGAGTGGCCATGTAATGAAGATGGATGCATCTAGTTATCAGCAAGCAATTTACTAAGGTTTGATGTAACCTTAATCATTGCAGATTGCTCAATGGCACCTGCCACATGGAAGCTAATTAATGAATAGCTGTCCCCAAATTAACAGAGAGCATTTGTAGATGAATTGTGGCCACTCATTAAATGATGTTTCCACGTCACGTTGTAGCTATTTGCTTTTACTGCTCTGAGCTGGCTTATAAGACTGGAAAGTTCCACACAGCTACTGACGTTAAATGGCCTCAATCATTCATAATTTAACAATGCTAAAATCTTAGTGTAAAAGAGAGAAAAATTATAGTAAGCCATCTAATCAGGTTACATCTGCCTGCTGAAGGGTCAGGAAATTCATGGATTCATATACATGAGTGAATAACTACTGTGCCATATAAGGAAAGGGCCAGCAAGGGTTACATTTACCCAGACATGTCAGCCTGAAAGAGGGCTGATTGTTTAGTGATACACATAGTGAAAAAAAACCCAAAAAACAAAATAAATGGCAATAAAGTGTGAATGCTTTTGAACTAGGCAAGCCCTTTAGCTACCTTTTCAGCAGCCCCAGTAAAAGCCCATATCAGGTCACTGTCAGTGTTTAATAGATCCCACCAGTTACAACCTACAATTCACAAAATCCTACTTATCGTTAGGGATGGGCCGAACACCCCCTGTTCGGTTCGCACCAGAACATGCGAACAGGCAATAAATTTGTGCAAAAATTTGAACCCTATTTAAGACCATGGGACTCGAACATGAAAAAACAAAAGGCTTATATGCAAGTCATTGCCATAAAAAGTGTATGGGGACCCAGGTACTGCCCTAGGAGACATGTATCAATGCAAAAAATGTTTTTAAATTGATAGTTTTTTTCAGGAGCAGTGATTTGAATAATGATTAAAGTGAAAAAATAAAAATGAAATATTCCTTTAACCACTTCCCGCCCGGCGCATTGACAAATGACGTCCGGGCGGGGGGTTCATTATCCTGACTGGACGTCTATTGACGTCCTCAGGATAAAGTGAAATTAGTAATAAGTTTAGTGACGAGGACTTTTTTTGATAGTTAAATTTTTGTAAAAAACGTAACTATGTACAGAGGATCCCGTCATGGACCCAGGGGTATGTGAAAAATACCGTTACTGAACGTATATTCGGAAAACAAAAAAGTACAAGCTCAGGGTACCAGAATTTATCCCAAGTTTAAAAACGTGTTTAAATAACGGACAAGCGTACAAGACCACGCTTGGCTTGTCCCCCACAAGCCGGGTAGGGATTGCTATTCATCCTAAAACACTTAA
>BLSH010523922.1:98212-117429 GCA_018402905.1 Glandirana rugosa | reverse complement strand
GTGCCCAGTGCCACTTATCAGTGCCGCCTATGAGTGTCCATCAGTGCCGCATATTAGTGCCACGTATCAGTGCCCGTAAGTGTTGCTTGTCAGTGCCGCCCATCAGTGCTGTATATGTGCCCCATCATCAGTGCAACCTTATCAGTGCCACCTCATCAGTGCCAATCTGTACTGCCTCATCAGTGCCCGTCAGTGTAGCCTCATCAGTGCCCATCAGTGTAGCCACATCAGTGCCCGTCAGTGAAGGAGAAAATGTACTTTATACAAACTTTTGTGACAGAAACAAAGAAAAATGTTGTTTTTTTTCAAAATTTTCGGTCTTTTTTTTTTCTATAGCGCAAAAAATAAAAACCGCAGGGGTGATCAAATACCACCAAAAGAAAGCTCTATTTGTGGGAACAAAATGACAAAAAGTTTGTTTGGGTGCAGTGTCGCTCGACCGCGCAATTCTCATTCAAATCGCAACAGCACTGAAAGCTGAAAATTGGTCTGGTAGGGAAGTGTCCTAAGTGCCTGGTATTGAAGTGGTTAAATATCATGCCTGGGGGGTCCCCTTAGTCTGCCCGTAAAGTGATACATCTGTGTGATGTTTAGAACAGTGCCGCCGCAAAATGACATTTCTATAGGAAAAAATTGTCATTTAAAAATCGCTCGTGGCTGTAATGTATTGCCAACTCCCGGCAATATAGATAAAAATCAGGGGGGAAAATGTGTGGGGTCCCCCCCAGTCCATACCAGGCCCTTTGGGTATGGTATGGATTTTAAGGGGAATTCCACATTCAAAATTTTAAAAAAATGTACATGGGCCCCCCCAACATCAATATCAGACCCTTATCTGAGCATGCAACCTGGCTGGACAGGAGGGGGGACAGGCGAGCACCCCCCTCCTTACCCGTACCAGGTTACATGCCCTCAACATATAGGGGTGGGTGCTCTGGGGCAGGATGGACTCTGTGCCCCCCCCACCCCAAAGCACCTTTTCCCCATGTTGATGGGGACAGGAGCCTCTTCCTGACAACCCTGGGCTGTGGTTGTCAGGGTCTGTGGGTGGGGAGCTTATCGGAATCTGGAAGCCCCCTTTAACAAGGGGGCAACCGGATCCAAACCCCTCATGTGAATGGGTATCGGTTGCATTGTACCCCTACCCATGCACAAAAAAAGTGTCAAAAAAGAAAAAAACACAAGAGACAATTAGGGACAAGTCCTTTATTAAAAAAGAAAATAAAAGTGTCCCCCAATGTGATCCATCACTAATCACGGAATCCGACGACCCGAAAAATAATTAAAAAAAGAAACGCTCCTCCCTAATGGGAGGGCTCCTGCCGACTGACCTATTTTTGCTTTGTCTGTTTATACTGAAGGATGGGGCCACCCGGTGACATAACTGAGTGATCCCACCCCCTCTAACGTCACATGACATCAGAAGGGGGTGGGGTCACCTGCTTACGTAACCGGGTGGCCCCGCCCTAGCCTTTATAAGCACTGTCAAACTGAAAAAGACAGCCGGTGGGAGCCACCAAGCGAGGAGGAGCTTTTTTGGAATTTTTTTCGTCTGTCACGCACCGTGATTGACATGGATGTACATCGTGGACACTTTTTTTTTTTCTTTTTTAACCACTTCAATACTGGGCACTTAAACCCCCTTCCTTCCCGGTCCAATTTTCAGCTTTCAGCGCTGTTGCAGTTTGAATGACAATTGCGCGGTCATGCGACACTGTACCCATATGAAATTTTTATCATTTTTTTCACACAAATAGAGGTTTCTTTTGGTGGTATTTAATCACTCCTGGGTTTTTTATTTTTTGCGCTATAAATTAAAAAAGACTGAACATTTTCAAAAACAATGCATTTTTCTTCATTTCTGTTATAAAATTTTGCAAATAAGTAATTTCTCTTCATAAATTTTGACCAAAAATGATACTGCTACATTTCTTTGGTAAAAATAACCCAAATCGGGGTTTATTTGGTGTTGGCAGACAGACAGATGTGACGGGACTGTGACAGATGTGACGGGGACATACAGATGTGACGGGGCAGACAGATGTTTTGGGGACTGTGACAGATGTGACGGGGACATACAGATGTTTGGGGACTGTGACAGATGTTTTGTGTATGGTGACAGATGTGATGGGGGACATACAGATGTTTTGGGGGCTGTTTTATAGGGACACTTATGTGTATGGGGACAGGGGTATCAGTGTGGTTGGTGCACTGTGTGGGGGGCGATCTGTGAGAGCTTTCTGCATGAAATCATCATCATGCAGAGAGTTGTCACATAGCTGCAGATTCCCCCCCCCCCCGCACTGAGCTCTCACTGAGCTTGGCGGGGGGAGTACTGTCACAGAGACGTTCGTCTCTGTTTACAATGTGACGGCTGTGATTGGACACAGCCGTCACATGATCGGGAGGGCCAATCAGAGCGCCCATATCCCGATCTCTGCTCAGCAGGATCCAGCCGCAGCGCACCGCGTGGCCGCGCTGCAAGTACCCATTCTGCAGGACGTATATGCACGTCCTGTCAGAACGGGAAAGCTCCCACCCGGCCGTATATATACAGTGGCCAGGTGGGAGGTGGTTAATAAAGGACTTGTCCCTACTTGTCTCCTGTGCTTTTTCCTTTTTTGACACTTTTTTGGTGAATGAGTAGGGGCGCAATGTACCCCATACTCATTCACATAGAGGGGGCTGGGATTTGGGGGCCCCCTTATTAAAGGGGCATCTAGATTCCGATAAGCCCCCCACCCACAGAACCCCACAACCACCGGCAAGGGTTGTCGGGAAGAGGCCCTTCTCCCCATCAACATGGGCACGAGGCGCTTTGGGAGACCCCTAAGCACCCTCCTCATGTAGAGGGCATGTGGCTTGGTTTGGTTCAGAGGGGGGGGCTCACTCATCCCCCCCCCTCCTGCCCAGCCAGGCTGCCTGCATGGATAAGGTTCTGGTAATGGATTTTGGGGGGGACCCCCACGCCATTTTCTAAAAAAAAATTGGCACGGGGTTCCCCTTAAAATCAATACCAGACCTGAAGGGCCTGGTATGGATTTTGGGAAGACCCCATGTCAATTTTTTTAAAAATATTGGCATGGAGTTCCCCTTAAAATCTATGCCAGACCCTTATCGGAGCATGCACTGTATGTAGTCCACACTGAATGCAGTGTGTGTATATATACATATATATATTTTTACACTGATTGCACTGACTGTATATAGTCTACACTGAATGCAGCATATGTATATACACTATCTCACAAAAGTGAGTACACCCCTAACATGTTTATAAATATTTTATTATATCTTTTCATGTGACAACACTGAAGAAATGTAAAGTAGTGAGTGTACAGCTTGTATAACAGTGTACATTTGCTGTCCCTCAAAATAACTCAACACACAGCCATTAATGTCTAAACCGCTGGCAACAAAAGTGAGTACACCCCTAAGTGAAAATGTCCAAATTGGGCCCAAAGTGTCCATATTTTGTGTGGCCAACATTATTTTCCAGCACTGCCTTAACCCTCTTGGGCATGGAGTTCACCAGAGCTTCACAGGTTGCCACTGGAGTCCTCTTCCACTCCTCCATGACGGAGCTAGTGGATGTTAGAGACCTTGTGCTCCTCCACCTTCCGTTTGAGGATGTCCCACAGATGCTCAATAGGATTTAGGTCTGGGGACATGCTTGGCCAGTCCATCACCTTTACCCTCAGCTTCTTTAGCGAGGCAGTGGATATCTTGGAGGTGTGTTTGGGGTCGTTATCATGTTGGAATACTGCCCTGTGGCCCAGTCTCAGAAAGGAGGGGATCATGCTCTTCTTCAATATGTCACAGTACATGTTTTCTTTCATGGTTCCCTCAATGAACTGTAGCTTCCCAGTGATGGCAGCACTCATGCAGCCCCAGACGATGACACTCCCACCACCATGCTTGACTGTAGGCAAGACACACTTGTCTTTGTACTCCTCACCTGGCTGTCACCACACACGCTTGACACCATCTGAACCAAATATGTTTATCTTGGTCTCATCAGACCACAGGACATGGTTCCAGTAATTCATTTCCTTAGTTTGCTTGTCTTCAGCAATCTGTTCGCATGTTTTCTTGTGCATCATCTTTAGAAGAGGCTTCCTTCTGGGATGACAGCCATGCAGACCAATTTGATGCAGTGTGCGGTGTATGGTTTGAGTACTGACAGGCTGACCTCCCACCCTTTCAACCTCTGCAGCAATGCTGGCAGCTCTTATACATCTATTTCCCAAAGACAACCTCTGGATATGATGCTGAGCACGTTCACTCAACTTCTTTGGTCAACCATGGTGAGGCCTGTTCTGAGTGGAACCTGTCTGGTTAAACCACTGTATGGTCTTGGCCACTGTGCTGTGGCTTAGTTTCAGGATCTTGACAGACTTCTTATAGCCTAGGCCATCTTTATGTAGAGCAACAATTCTTTTTTTCAGATCTTCAGAGAGTTCTTTGCCATGAGGTGCCATGTTGAACCTCCAGTGACCAGTATGAGTGAGAGCGAGAACACCAAATATAACACACCTGCTCCCTATTCACACCTGAGACCTTGTAACACTAATTAGTCACATGACACCGGGGAGGAAAAATCTCTAATTGGGCCCAATTTGGACATTTTCAATTAGGGGTGTACTCACTTTTGTTGTTAGCGGTTTAGACATTAATGGCTGTTGAGTTATTTTGAGAAGACAGAAAATTTACACTGTTATACTAGCTGTACAATCGCTACTGTACATTGTAGCAAAGTATCATTTCTTCAGTGTTGTCACATGAAAAGATATAATAAAATATTTACAAAAATATGAGGGGTGGTTAGTGTTTGGCTGAAGCCATTTATTATCAATCAGCAGCGTTTACTCTTTTTAAATCATAATGGCAACAGAAATTGCCCAAATGACCCTGATCAAACGTTTACATACCCCAGTTCTTAATACCGTGTATTGCCCCCTTTAACATCAATGACAGCTTGAAGTCTTTTGTGGTATTTGTGGATGAGGCTATTTATCTTCTCAGATGGTAAAGCTGCCCATTGCTCTTGTAAAAAAGCCTCCAGTTCTTGGAAATTCTTGGGCTGTCTTGCATGAATTGCACGTTTGAGATCTCCCCAGAGTGGTTCAATGATATTGAGGTCAGGAGACTGAGATGGCCAATCCAAAACTTTCACTTTATTCTGCTGTAGCCAATGACAGGTGGACTTGGCCTTATGTTTTGGATCATAGTAATGTTGGAATGTCCAAGTACATCCCATGCGCAGCTTCCTGGCTGATGAATTCAAATGTTCCTCCAGTATTTTTTGATAACATACAGCATTCTTCTTTCCATCAATTGTGACCAAATTTCCTGTGCCTTTGTAGCTCACACATCCCCAAAACATCAGCGATCCACCTCCGTGTTTCACAGGCCTTGTTGACTCCTCTCCAAATATAGAGTTTATGGTTATGGCCAAAAAGCTAAATTTTGGTCTCATCACTCCAAATGACTTTGTGCCAGAAGGTTTGAGGCTTGTCTCTGTGATGTTTGGCATATTGTAAGCGGGATACTTTGTGGCATTCTTCTGGTGACTACACCATGCGGACCATCCTTCTTCAAGTGCCTCCTTATTGTGCATCTTGAAACAGCCACACCACATGTTTTCAGAGAGTCCTGAAGTTATTTATGGGGTTTTCTTTGCATCCCAAACAATTTTCCTGGCAGTTGTAGCTGAAATTTTAGTTGGTCTACCTGACTGTGTTTTGGTTTCAATAGAACCCCTCATTTTCCACTTCTTGATTAGGGTTTGAACAATGCTGAATGGCCTTCTCAGTTCCTTGGCTATCTTTTTATATCCCTTTCCTGTTTTATACAGTTCAACTACCTTTTCCCGCAAATCCTTTGACAATTTGTTTGCTTTCCCCATGACTCAGAATCCAGAAACATCAGTGCAGCACTGGATGAAAGATGCAAGGGTCTATCAGGAGTCCAGAAACTCATTGACCTTTTATACACACACACTAATTACAAGCCTACAGATCACAGGTGAGGATGGTTACCTTTAATAGCCATTCAAACCCCTTTGAATCAAATTGTGTGCATGTTATCAGGTCAAAATCACCAGGGTATGTAAACTGTTGATCAGGGTCATTTGGGTAGTTTCTGTTGTCATTATGATTTAAAAAGAGTAAAGACAGTTGATTGCTAATAAATGGCTTCAGCCAAACACTAACCATGAGTGAAAGAAATGTTTTTGTGTTCTCATTCATATTCTCTGAAAAATGGCCAAGAAATCCTAAATTCTGCCAGGGTATGTAAACTTATGAGCACAACTCTTTGTGTGTGTGTGTGTGTATATATATATATATATATATATATACATATATATATACACTGCCTGCACTGACTGTATGTACTCTATCTACACTGTATCTATATATTGCACTGCCTACACTCCACTAACTAACTACCTAACCTCTCTCCATCTCCACATTATGCACACTATATATGGCCACTGTGTAAGTGGCCTTATATGGTGTGGGGCGTGGACTTAGCCCCCTGAGCCATGATTGGCCAAAGGCACCCTGCCTGTGGCCAATCATGGCTTTTTCTGCGGAGCGCACTGTGATTGACCAAGGCATGCAGGTCATGTTCATGCTTTGGCCAATGAGCCGGTGTCATTTCCCCGTGGGCCTCACACTGCTCGAATTTGCCGCGAATGCCCCATAATGTTCGGAATTCACTGAATGGGCGAACGCCCGATGTTTGAGTCGAACTTGAGTTCGACTCAAACATCGGGCCCATTCCTACTTATTAGAGGTAAATGGATTAATATTACTGCTGTTATTCAGGGATTTATCTTCAGAACAAAGCACAAATGTAAATATTTGCTCATGTGTTTGGCCCAGCTATAACTGGCCCAATACATGTTCTCTAAATTACTCAATGGAGTCCTCCTATAGCTCTATCAGGGTTCCATTTTAGTCACACAAAATGGTTAGAGCATTTATAGCTAAAACGTTTAAGTTTTAGATGGAAAAGGGAAGAGAGAGAACCTGTCTCTGCGGGAAGACTCACCATCTGTATTTGTCTTTCAAGGTGATAATGGTGCTGTGATAAGAACAAAGTGATGTTAAACCAACATTTTACAGTTGTCACCAAGGAAGTGAGCATACATTTTCAAAGAGGGAGCCTGTTCTGATGAGAAAAATCAGTCCCATTTACTCTTGTGAATGGAGCTGTTGGCGATTACATGTGGGAGACTTGGCAGGGTCCTAGGAATTATTTGTGGATGGCAGCCCCACTGAAAGCAATGGGAGGATGACAGCTCCTGCAGCTAATAACAGCCACTCATAGAGCGATTACCTGTAAATGATCGGTCCTGGAGGCAAAGACTGTCTGTCTCCAGGATCGATCATTTGCAGGTAATCACTGCTTGAGAAATTACATACAAGTGGTCATGACCATACTTCGCCGCTTTCTGAGATAGGAATGAGGGACACCTATTAGCAAAAGTATGTAGCCATGGGACACACACCCTGCCATGCCTCCCTTAAAGGAGAAATGTACAAAAAGATTGGTTAAAACCGCAAGTGCTTTTTACCACTAATATTCCTTTAAATTGGTTTTTGGAACTTACAAATGACGCAATTTAGAAATTCAAAGGAGGTGAGTGTAAAGGAGCGCCCAATATACAGTAAATGTGAATATAAAAATGCTTTGAGAGTACAGATGCTAAAATATTCTTATATCCACATCTACTGTGCATTGAGCGCTCCTTTACACTCACCTCCTTTGATCACTACAGGAGCGACCTCCAGGCCATACCCCAAGGTAGCAGCCCAGGCCCACAACAGGGCTCATCATCTCCCCAAGAAAAAGCCGGGCACCAATTTCTGCAAGGAAACCTTTCCTATCTGCCCTCGTGACCTCTTATTTACAACCAGTGTCCGATCAAGTCAGTCCAGTGCAATCTCCACCCTTAAAAAAAACAATTTAGAAATTGGGTGAAAGCTTTAGTACTGGGAAACACTTTTTAGGTTCAATAATTTTTACAGGGTATAACATCGTTACAAAGAGAACATAATTTTGAATGAAAAACTGGTACAATACCAAACACTGTACATAACTCGGTCAGAGCACAGAACAAAGAGCATACAAGAGAATACTGTAGTAATTCACTGGGAAACACATAAATGAATTTTCTTTACAACCATATAGATCAGACCAAAATGAGGCACAAATGAGGAGGAAAGGGGGACAGAGAGACTTTGTTCTGAATGAGGGGCAGTCCCTCCAAATCAGGGACAGTTGGGAGCTATGGTCATGACTAGATGTGGGAGCCCCTAGTTTTCAATGGGGCTTCTCCCTGCAGCTAATCACTGGAACCCCCCACTGGGTCTCCTGCATGAAATAACTAATGGCACCATTCACAAATATAACAGGGGCCTTGAAGTGTCAGTAATAATAATACGTTTAATATTTTCAAAATAGTAATATCTCAAAAAATTGTGTACAACGAAAGGAAAAACAATAAATCTGTTAATGCATTAGTAGATTTGTTTGCATCAGCATTAAACATCTGTGCACATTCATTCAGGGCATAGTCATGTCAGGATAACATGCATATCCTTCATCTTGCTAAAACAATATCTTGGATGACTATTAGCAGGTAAAAGTCAGGGGAAACCATGCACACAGTTGTAATCATATTCTCTTTCAATGACAATATGGCTTAATTAAATCATTTCTATTTTTAATAAAGGAAGAAGTGAGAAAATATGAAATTCTCTGTCAGTCTTTATTGCTGCTGATATTACTGCAGCAATTCTTCAATCAGTACCTCATATCCCTGTTTTAGTTACTCAATGTAAAAGAGGAAAATTGGGTGACATCTAAGGAGAGATTTCCCCCTTCTTTTCTATCATGTTGACCGCTGTTTTTGGAAAAGAAACCCAAAATGTGGAAAAAATCCTTCTAAGAGATACAGAGAGCACAATAAAAATATGTTTTACCATTTCCCCACTATCTCCAAAACAAATGAAGTGTCGCGTTTTACTTTAACCAAACTGAATTCACAATTTTATTTCAAGTTATGGCTTTTGACTACTGGCATGCATGCTCCTCATTTATATGTAATTAAAGTGAGCTTTTACTGGGTTTTAAAAAGAATGACCCTAGGAGGTTACAAAGTGATAGAAGTGCAACAGCATAATTGAAGAAAACCTACCATTAAACATTTTCCAATATAACAGCTTAAAGAGAATTTAGAATATTTCTGAACAGATGGGTTGCTCTGGCTATTTTGACCAGGGTGTTAATATGATTTTGGATGGTGGTTGCTCAGAAAGCATTGAGGGAACTTTATATAAATGAACATTTTCAGTCTGCCCCCAGGACTCTTGTGCGCACTGTTCCTGGCTTTATCAAGTAAATAGTGATACTGGCACCATCTGCAAACCTTTTGAAATGCTGCCCATCACTATATTTTTCAGATTTCATTGAAACATGTTATGCTGCTCTTTAGGGGACCTGGCATTTAATACTTATTGAAATATTTTGGTCATGTCATACTAAAAACCAGTTGCACTTTTGCCAGATTTAATGCAACTAGCCAATGGGGTCATGAGCATCAACCAGCAATAACTGGCAATGAAGTTAGAGATAAAGAAGACTTTCATTGTAAAGTATGCTTCAAAAACACCCGTCTCTCATTCAGGAAAAAAAGAAAAAAAAGTGTTTTCATCATTTCTGTTGTTGCTTAGATAATTGCTGATTCCCTATTGTCTTTCTTGATATAGTTTTGTGAGTCTGTTCTCCAACCAGACTAAATCCCCAGTCATTGGGTCCCTGAGGAAGTCTACATTTCACTTAATTGTAACTGGTAGCAAAAACGTAGCTTTCCTGTCTAATTAAATTCATGTGAGAAAGACATTCATTTTTGTGTCATGCATCAAAACAAAGGGCTAGCATGCTCTTCGGATGTTGAAGAGCATTCTATCAAGACGAGGCTGTGCCGAGCTGGCAATAAAATGAGTAAATGAGCCATATTATGAAGCCAGTGCTTAGGAATGGGTAGTCATTCATTCCATTTGTGTGCGTTATTGATGGAAATTAAGCACAATGTCACAATTGAGGCTCAAATTAAAAGATTCTGTTCATAAACCACAATTGGTCAATAACATTACCTTGGGAATCTGATTTGAGGTTTGAGAATTTTAAACATTTTCAGGACCGATATTTTTGAAAACTAGCAAAATTATTCAGGAGCAAATTCAGTTTCATATTTATGCTTAAGTGAGGATTTTAGAAAAGGGAACAACTAGCTGGCAACTTGGATGGTATTTTTTTCAGGTCTACTTCATCTGTTCACCTGAGATAAAATGCAGTCACTGGAAGTAGTAGAGGCTTGAACACATTTTGCGGTATCTGTTCTCAATAAATATATAGCCATGGATCTGGACTACACAAATACAGGATCTTTCCCACATATGGAGGATTCAAAGTGTAACTACAGGCAAAATAAAAAATGACACATATATGATTGTCACTAGTATTAACTTAGAAGTGTGCATCTTCTTCATGTAACATCATTTATTTTATTGCCTGGTGATCCTGCCAGTAGATCCATGATCTTTTCCCTTGCTG
The DNA here is from genome assembly GCA_018402905.1 of Glandirana rugosa. Classification (NCBI taxonomy): domain Eukaryota; kingdom Metazoa; phylum Chordata; class Amphibia; order Anura; family Ranidae; genus Glandirana; species Glandirana rugosa. The sequence continues at coordinate 106,800 of BLSH010523922.1, read as the reverse complement.
TAACAAGGAATGCTGTCCAGCAAAAGGAACAGTTATACTTAGGCTGGCTGTACATTATACAATTGTCTTGTACAATTTTTCTTTAGATTTACCAAAACTAGGGCTTTTTTTCAGTGGGAACATGGGGGAACGCACTGAATGTATGTAATGGTAAGGGGTGCTGGGTAATGCTAGAAGGTCTATTGTTGCTGGCTGCTGGGGATCGATCTTTGCTTGGGGGGGGGGAACTATTTTTGCTGGTGTGGTCTATTGTTGCTGGAATGGTCTATTGTTGCTGGTGGAGGATCTATTGTCGCTGGGGGTCAATTGTTGCTGGAGTGATACTGTTAAAGGAGGGGTCTATGATGCTTCTAATGGAGGGCCTATTAATGCTGGCTGCTGGGAGATCTCTTGTTACTGGTGGGGGCCTATTGTTGCAGAGGTGAATCTATTGTTGGTGGGGGTGTTTTTTGGGGGGTTTATTGCTGATGGGTGGGCCTATTGTTGATTGGGGAGTCTATCGTTGCAGGGGTATATATTTTACTGCATTTCTTGCTATCATTAACCCATTACATGCAAATTACATAGCACCACAAAATTATACTTGGTTCGGTACTCTGTGAAAGGGGCGGTACTGGGAGGTGGGTAGGGGGCATAGACAAGGGGTGACTTGGAAGGGGGCAGTACCTGCACCTATTCGCTGAGGAAAAAAAGCCCTGACCGAAGCCATATGCATACAAATTTAAAGTGTTTAGGTTTGATCTCAATCAGGCAGGCCATTGCACTACATAGTTGAAGGTAAATCTAAAGGAAGTTAAATAAAAAAAATTGTATAATGTATGGCCAGCCCTAGACGTTTCAACTGCTAAATGGCCAAAAAAGCTGTTAGTCAACTAGCAGAGGGTTACAGGAACATCATACTGCAGAACTGGGAGCTGGCGGTCACCAGGCCTCAGTAAGAGCAGAAACTTTCAGGATCAATAGGTATTTATAAAACCCTTAATCATACCAATATAAAAAAAATAATGTTTTCAACTACATGTGTAAAGCAAACATCTTAAAGTGGTTGTAAACCCTTCTGTATAGTCAGTGAAGTGACTGGCCTCAAGTGATACATAGAGATAAAACACATTGTCTTACATAAGTTATACCTTTCTATCTGCATCCTTTTTTCCCTACATCGGTTCAAAGTCCTGAATTTTAAAGCTTGCCTGAGAGTTCAGAAAAAAAATGGGGCAGAGAGCTGAAGTTATAGTCTGCAGAGCACAGTGAGGAGAGTTCTGACAGCTGATTGGAGGGAAGGGACACACCCCACTCCACACAGCAACAAAGCTGAGGCTGTCAATCAGCTGGAGGTCCCTCCCCTGTCACCATTTTTCTCTTGGTGTCAGGAAAACTTGTCAGAAGTGATTCATGCAGATATCAGAGGAATGAAGCAGCAGATAAAAGTGACACTTGGTGCTCTTAATTGAGTACACACTATAGAGGGATATGCTTTGTTCCTATTTCATGCCTGAGGTTTACAACCACTTTAAGTATTTGGGTTTAAATACACTTTAAAACTGACGTTTAGTTAATAAACATTTCTCTCGCCACTGCTTCTCCACTGCTTTAATTACATTACTTACCTTTTTTCAAGTATGTAGCACAATGTGCAGGCTGTTGGATTATGTATAAATCTTTGCTGCAGGGCTACCCTGTCCTCTTCCTGTTGCCGCTGAACCCAGCACTGTGGGTGTTTACAGATTTGGATCTCCAGGCTCAGCTGCACTAAAAATGATCAAATAGAGATACACCTCTCCTGCCCTCATCTCCATTGAGAAAAATGATTTCATTGATTACACTGCCTGTAACATGATCTGTGATTGGGGGAGAGTCTGATCAGTCACAGGATTCTCTCCACCATTCTCAGATCATGTTAAAAGATGAAACACTGACATGTGGCTGCAACGGGTAGGCTAGGATCTCTTGCCTGCCAACTGTCAAATGATGGAGGGACAGTGCAGCTCATGTTCCAATACGACGTCATATGACGTTGTCCCAGAAAGCGCACTCCCGCGCGCCCTAGGGAGCACGCAGTGCGCCAATCGTGGCCGCGCCATGTTGCCAGGACCGGCTACCCACCTATTGCACATCACGATTTATCACAACATTAATCACTACCATCATCCAAGTTTCATCACAACCAGTATCTGTCGAATTTTTGGACTGCACTGTCACTCAAGCACTTTATTTGGACTATATATATTTTTCTTGCACTTTTGGGTGGAATAAGTTTTTCATAAAACTTCCAACAAGTCCCTATATCAATTTTGACATCCCTATTTCCCCCCATTCATCACTGTTTATCAGTACGGTACGACCTAATACCTACTGAATCTTATTTGTTTTATGTTTGATAACATATTTTGTTGATTCATATGTTTGCTTTGTTAATTTACTCACTGTGAATACATTCAATAAGTGTAGAGACCTGTTCAGCCTCAGGTCTCCATTAGAGGGTTAGCTCCATCTTTCTATTCTACATATTTTTTACGATGTTTGTTTGGTCGTAGTATGGCTGCTTCCCCCCAAATCTAAACGTTTTAGCCTAGTGCAGTATCACCTTTTCTTTTTACCACATGCAATATGCTTTGATGAATTGAGCCCACTGTCTGGTAAAGCATTGTCAGAAGGACAGAAAGGGAGGTTGGATCCCTCTAATAACCTTTCCCTACTCTAATCATACATTTTTTGCTTGACATGCACTTATTAACCCACAATACTTATGTGGGGAATCTCTGTAGTAAGGCATTCTTAGTTCTGTATTGTAAATGAGCAACCAAGATCTGAAACTAGAATTGTTTAGATGAACTAATTGATTAAGCTGGCCACAGATGGGATAGAATTTCGAACAAAAAAAAAATCTTGACGAGAAAATTTGAAGGAGCTGGATGGAAACATTTTCGAAAGAATTTCTAACCGTGTATGTCCAAACTCAAACCTGAAAAGCAAACTAAATCTTTCTAACAACATTTGAATGTTCAGAGAATTTTGCTTATAAATTTCCCTAAGAATTTTCATCTGAAATTCTATCTATCTATCTATCTATGCTTCCGGTTGTAAAAATGGATGTGAAACCTGACTTGGCTCTTTGGGTACAAATATAACACTGGGAAAAGTGAAATACTGCCAGGAATACCTTTTTATAAAGAGGTTCGCTACAGTTTTTTTAAATCTTAGTGGTTTCATTAATGCAGAGAGAATAGTATAGTAATGCCACTGTTGCCCTTGTTTTTCATTGGCTATATTTTGTAGGACTATTTTACTATTTTTATTTATTAGAAACCCTGTGAGCAATAACTAGCCATTGAATCCTAGTGCCTTGTCTCTCAAATGACATAGCCATCAATGGGGTTATTCCCACTGCTTAGTATCAATGTTGTACTGATTGTGCCCCTATGTGCAATTTAAATTGACCTCATGGCTGAACATCACATTGCTACTTCTAAAGCAGTTTAATAAACTTGCCTCATTATCAACTGTTCATGACCTGTCTTTAGAGGTAAGGATTGCCTCATCAAGAGTAAACTTCCTTGGCTCAGTTTAAAAATAGTTGCATTTTTCTTCAAATTTAATTTGTATTAACTGCAGCTTTATGCTTTTGCTGAATAACCAGACATTTTCTTCAAATAAGGAAACAAAAGCCATTACTAACGGCAACCCATACTTTTCTCCTTTACTTTTCTCTTCTTTGCACCTAGAATAATTCACAAAGGACATGCCTATATAGATGTGCTTGTTTGGTGAATACATAACTATTGATGTTCTGTACAAACTTTGGCAACTCAGATGAAGAAATTGATAACTAAATTATTTCATGCTGCAGTGTATTCAGCTGAAGATAGTTATAGGACCTCTCAAGGTCATTTGCAACTGGTACAGTAGTAGGACCAATTTGTCCTTTTAATTGTCCTTTTAATTTAATTTCATGATGTGAAAATGCACTTTTTCATACAATTACTGCAAAATAAAGAGCAGTATGTTCCCTCTGCATACAACTCGGTGTCTTAGAATAAAAGATAAGAAAGTTAACCATTTGACCTCTGGAAGATGTACCCCTTTCATGACCAGGCCATTTTTTTTGCTTTTTGGCATTGCGTTACTTTAACTGACAATTGCACGGTCACGCAACACTGTACCCAAATGAAATATATATCATTTTTGTCACACAAATAGAGCTTTCTTTTGGTTTTATTTAATCACCACTGGGTTTTTTTGTGATATAAACAAAAAAAAAAAAAAAAACACAGAAAATTTTGAAAAGAAAACATATTTTTTACTTTCTGCTACAAAATGTATCCAATACAATAAAAAAATCAATTTATTTATAAAGCTAGGCCAATATGTATTCTGCTACATATTTTTGGTAAAAAAAAATCCCAACAAGCATTTATTTGCACGAACACTATAATGTCTACAAACTATGGTGTATATACTGGAATTTGTATTTATTTTTATACTAGTAATGATGGGCAGTCTGACACTAACACTTTGTGGGGACCAGTGACACTAATACAATGATCAGTGCTAAAAATATGTACTGTCACTGTACTAATGACACTGGCTGGGAAGGGGTTAACATCTAGGACGATCAAAGGGTTAAACATGCGCCTAACAGTGTTTGATGAGTTTACTATGAGGTGTTTTTACTAAGGGTTGTGCCGTTTTTATTTGCTGCTTTGCAGGGAAACAAACATCGGCACATCCCCGCTGACAGGGCAGAGCTCTGTATTGTTTACATTCACAGAGCTCTGTCCTGTCATCCTCTTCTCTGATCAGTGAGTGTCAGAGGTTAGTCGTTGGACGACACCCACTTGTACTGTGGCTGGATCATTTGCTAGATACGTGAAGTGGCACAAAAGAGGCGCTCTGCCACCGCACTCATACGTGAGGCGGCCTGCAATCTGTTAATTCCATTATGGTTCCTCCATGACCTCATCAAATCTCAACTTTCAGATTGACCACATTTGGTGAAAACCATGCCTATTGTGCCATGTCTCACCCACTTGATGGGCCTACAGCCTGGACAACTCTTAAAACATGCCAGAATATGAACAATTTTGTCTAACTGAAGATTATGACTTTGTTTTGTGACCTTTTTTTCAGATGGTAAGAGCTGCTATTCTGATAAATATAGGGATTTGTAGATTAGCCACTAAAGACCTCTCATTGTACCAGTGAAATCTTCCTGCTATTGCATTAAGCCAAATTCCAATCAAAACTTATTTTAATTGTTTTGGATTTTGTGTTGTGTATAGAACATCTGTCAAGTTTTTGTTGCTGTCTGCAACCCAATTAAAGAGCGATACCCTCATGTCCTGTACTGGTGGTAAGCCATCAGAGGGACTAGAGACCGTGGCAAACCTATTTTAGTAGAGTGGAATAGGATACATATCAGGTTCGCTTTCCATTGTGAATTTTTGTCCCACAGATCCAAGCTCCATCCATTTCTTGTCCCGATTTCACAGGTAGAAAAAGTGAAGGGAAACCTTCCTGAGAGTCAGACAGCGATAAAAAACCAACAGAAGTTGTATACCTTCCCCATGCCATAAAATCTACAATAAACTGTGTGAACGTACACTTCCATTATCCAATCATGTTCAGATTAAATAGGCATACAGGAATTTGCTTTTCACCTGGTTGGATAACTGAAGTGCATATTCACACAATGTGAAAATTCTCAAAGTGTTTAGTAAATCAGCCTCAAGATATCAAAGCATTATTTTCAGTCTGTTGGTCATCTCCTGGATTTTTATCGTGAGAAGAACAGTAAAGCTCAACCATGGTACATTAGGCTTTATTTTTATAAAGAAGGAAAAAAAAATGAGTCTCGTGGTCTTGGTATCTAACCATATTTTTTTTACATTGTCTGATGTGCACTCACAGGTGGGGTTAGTTTGCAAGCCAACTTTAAATGTAACTATATCATCAAGTATTTAAAGCGGAGTTCCATGCTTTTACAAGTCAGCAGCTACAAAAAGTGTAGCTGCTGACATTTAATAATCAGACACTTACCTGTCCCCCGGTCCAGCAATGCGGCCGCCCATGGCCTCGCTCCTCTCCCCCTCCTCCGTATGGCGCCAGCAAAGCTGCATGCTGTGAGTGACGGGTGTATCTTCTGGGACTTGTGACATGTACCAGAAGAGGGGGAGGTGAACTTCCTTCCAGGTCCGTGGCACCAGGAGAGGAAGTGGGAACTGGGACCCTGTGACCCAGGCCCCCCCCCCAAAAAAAATGACATGCAGATTGTGGCACGCCATGGGGTTATCTTCACTTTTGGGTGGAACTCGGCTTTAAGTATAATCTAATGACTCTCTTAAAGAGGAAGTAAACCCTGATGGGGTTTACTTCCTCTATATTCCCCTGCAAAGTAGAAGCATAATGGGCTACTATGCATCGCATAGTAGCCCATTATGTGTCACGGCATAATCTCAGTGAAGAAACAGCGTGGATGCCTTTCTTCACTGTGCATGTGCCAAAATGACGTCGGCACATCTAGTACACTGTGCAGGTTTGGGAGATATGCAGGGCACCTACAGGTAAGCTTTATTATAAGTTTACCTGTAGGTTAAAGTGGTTGTCATAGGTTGACAACCACTTCAAGGCTCGTACACACGATGCAACGGTCGTACAACAACAGTCTTACAACAGCTTGTTGTACAATAATCCGACCATTAGTACGTGCGATTACAACAGAAGTTGGCTGAGCAGACTCAAAAACTTTGGTTGTACAACATGCCGTTGTACGACTGTTGACTCGTGTGTACAGAGAAGTTGGACCAACAAAGATGTATGTGCAAAATACGCATGCATAGAAGTCGGGAATGGCAGGAAGTGTCAGTTCGAGTAAACCTATGGTCCTAATTCACAAATCATTCACCTGAATTTCCATGCTCATAACGCGTCACTACATTCGGCTTTGTTGTACGATTACTTGACTCATGTCAGTACGCTAGACACAACCATCAACAGCTGATTATGGGCAAAAGTTGAATGTGCGATTGTACGACCGTTGCACTGTGTGTACGAGACATTACGCCAATGTGAGTAGTGGATTTTTAGGTGACAAATATTTGTCATTTGATTTGTTTCTATTACTGATGTAGTGAAGCAAACTCCCTAGTTGAGAAAAATGTGTTTTGAATATTGAATGCAGATGCAGTTTTTTGTACTGTGCAAGCCAAAGTCAAATATGGTCCTGTTGTGCGTGGCAAAATCTGTGATTGATCAGAATTTCCTGACTAGCATAAGCTCAAGTGTTTTGATTTGTCTGTGTATGGGAAGCTCTTGTGTTAGAGCCAGTCAAAAGAAGCTGTGATATTTTACCAGTCAGGAAGTAAGAGACCCTCTCCCAACAGTAACCCAGCAAAAATAGAAATGTTCTTTAATTTCTTAAAGTATTGAAAGGCTAGAACCCCTATTGGATTTTTATTTTTGCCTGTGTTGCAGATTTTGCCTCTCTTCCTGTCTGGTGAAACTGTTGTCAGCGGGACAGTAAGTGAGGATAAATCTCGATAAAAAAGATCCAAATAGCAGTTCAAATCCCTTTTCACTCCAAAACTGGAAAAACGTTTTTGGCTTGACCTACATATTAATTGTGCAGGTAAGAATTTTGCTAGCTCTCCCTGGTTAAACTGAGATTTTTTTTTGACTAATCAGTGCTTTTATTTCTTTTAGTACCATCTACAAGAGGGAACAATATGGAAAACGTTGCTCTGTCAGTGGAGAAATTTCCTCGCCTTCATTGTAACTTTGGCATCAACCATCACTATTCCCTTTTTTATACACTTCTTGAACACACTGAGAGATCCACCTCCTAATCAGCTGTTTAAAGTTGTGGCGGTATGTTCTGGTGTTATTGCTGAAACCCTGCTAGTCAAGTAAGTATTGAACGAAAACTTTGATCTAACCAGTTTTTTTTTTTTTTGTCTTTCATGTTTCCCACACATGGGATAGTTCACATTGCTGATAACGCCCCCAAGAATAATCACACAGGTTTCACACTTTGATGATAATAGGTGTATTGCGCTTAGGATAAAGGTTGCTCGACTGCTGCCCTCCAGTATTCCCTCCCGTGGGTGGGATTGGTGTAAAGTGAATGAGGTTTGGGTGTGGCGGTGTCTGAGCTTTGGGTATAGGGGAAAATAGTGTATGTCAGTGCAAAAAACGCTAATAAAGTGCAATAGTTTCAGTGTAGATTTCCGTGTTAGTCCATAAATGTGCAAAGAGGTTCGTGAGAAACGTGTAAATACCTGATTGTGCCTTTAGATGTGACTTTGATAACGTGAAATAATCGCAAAAAACGTGACTGTATGTGATAAAAGGGGATATGGGTTTCGAGTCTGTGGCGGTGTGGGTTTGGAGTAAGTGAAATGTGGTTAGGGTGGGTGCCCTCCCTTATGACCTCCCGTCGTCAGCTCGTTGGAAATAGGATTCGCGTTATGTGGATAATAGTAGTTTCACACTTTGGACACACTAATAAGAACCCCCGCAATAGTCGTTACACTTGATAGGGTACACACCCTTTGTACTTTCTGTTTTTTTTTTTTTTGACCAATCTAGTTTCA
>BLSH010523922.1:73448-85768 GCA_018402905.1 Glandirana rugosa | reverse complement strand
TTGCATTTATACGTTTTTAAAGGGGAAAACATTTCTGCTCAATTTTGAACATATAAAAATGTTGAAAAAAACACAAATTTCACCACATACTGTTGCCTACATCAATTGATGAGTCCAGTAGTGGTGAACTCTGGTCCTCTCACACAATTTTCTACATCTTCAGAGCCTCGGCAACAGCAACCTCAGGAGCATTTCCTCACACATTCATGATGGATCCATAGTGAAAACACAAAAAATAAGACAGCCATTTATGAGCACACTGCTCTCTCTGCTGCTCCTCTCTCTTCTCTCACAGAATGGATGAAATGGTGAATAATTTGGGATGTGGATTTATTCCCTAAATAATGCAATCCAATTCCCTCATTTCTAGATATCCTGCTTCTCTCTTTCAGTTTCCACATTTCTAGTCTTCACTAACTACCCATTATTACTTTTGACTTTTGTTGAAATGTAGTATGAGGCCCTTTGCTTTTCTTGTCTTATACACAGTCATTTACCATAATGCCATATGGATGCTCACACATGGGCTACATGCACCAGCATACTGAAAAAAAAAAATTATAAACATTTTTTTTTTTGGCGGGGACACACATAGAAGACTTCTAGAACAGGAAGTGATATGGATCCTTTCCCTGGGGACACGGATACCCACTGGAATGAATTACCAATGGGATGTGGATTTATTCCCTAAATAATGCAGACCAGTTTCCTCATTCCTAGACATCATTCTTCTCTGTCCCAGTTTCCACATTTCTAGTCTTCACTAACTACCCACTACTACTTTTGACTTTTGTTGAAACATATATGAGGTCCTTTGCTTTTCTTGTCTTATACACAGTCGTTTACCATAATGCCATATGGATCCTCACACATGGGCTACATGCACCAGCATACTGAAAAAATATAATTTTTTTTTTTCATCCAGCATATTGGAATCCCCCCCCCCCCCGTGTGTGTGTAGGGTGATCATGTATAGTATTCCACTGTGTTTTTATATCTTATGAAACATGTCAGGTGATGTATATCTTTTGTCTCAGTCCTTCCTGCATTTTGGCATCTTGATATTAACCTCTTAATTGCTCAGTTTTATTTGCTATAATTTACCATGCAAATTGTTTTTTGGGTGGAGCTTATAGGAGTATAAATGTATTGCCATTTTTATGTTTAACATGCTACGACCAAGGCTGTTGCCGAAACGCGTCAGCTGTTTTGCTTGTCACTTCATGTAACCAACCATTAAAATCACTATATGGACTACAGAGTTGCAGGCTCAATCTTTTTACAGGTTGTCAACTGCCCTGTGTACATGAGGCCTAATGCGTAAAGCAGGGAAAGGGATCATCTGAAGCATTAAAAACACTTTGTAATATAAGTAACCATTTATAAGGAAACGCAAACGTTTAACTGTTCAGTGCCCACTTCAATGGAAAAAAAAGAATTAAACATCCAACATTTATGGAAGAAAATTATGACCTAAAATAAAGAGTGGAGTTAAAAAAAAAATGTATTTTGGTTAATATAGTTAAACATGTACAACACTTTTGCATGAGATGACTTTTTGTTTGAGGTGTTCCTATAATACTCCTCTTACATGGAAGTGCTGGGCATTAATATAATGCCAGTGGGAACCTTTACAATATATCTGTCATTTTCTTCTAGTACACAGTTACTAAAACTTATATACGAAACAATGTTTTTTGTTCCCAGCCTTTTACAGAAAAGCTTGCCACCTGAACTAATCAGAAGCATAACTTCAGTACATGTATTGCATGAATAAGTCTGAAGTTCTTGCTTGCATTTGAATACAACTGTTGACACAAAGCAATAGAGACAAGTCTGTCTTATTAGTTCAAATGCTTCCTACATAAAATGTTCATCAGTTCAAAAGGTGGCAAACTGAGAGAAACCAAACAATGGAGCTTTTATTTAATGAGTTTTATATGCACTGAAGTCTTAATAACAAGTCACCACCCAGCTAAATCTTTAATGTTATATTTTAAGCAAGCCTATTTGCCATCTGTTCTTTGGTAATATCTTTCTTTGTTGCGATTTTCACTGTTTATTTCCCCACAACTTTAAGTGACTCTAAACTTTCCTTTTTGTTTAAGAATAAAAATATTTCATACTTACCTGCTTGTGTAGTGGTTTACACAGAGCAGCTCTAAACCTCCTCTTCTGGGGTCCCCTGGTGGCACTCTCAGCTCCTCCACTTCAGCAAGAGACTTGCTATGGGGGAACTCACGCAAGCTTGATCCTGAGCCAAGCTGCCTGCATCCATAGATGCACACAGCACACCTCAGCCCCGCCCCCTGCTTCCCTTATCACATGATTTGATTGACAACAGCAAGAGCCAATGGCTCCCACAGCTGCCTCTGAACAGACAGTAAAGAGAGTTCCGCTGCACACTGTCACAGCGCTGGATTGAGATCAGACTCAGGTAAGTATAAGGGGGTGGAGCTGGGGGGGGGATCTTGATCACAGAAGTCTTTTTACTGCAGGAAATGCATTAGTAAGAAACCTTAAGGCCCCTTTCACACAGACGCCTATAGTCGATTCCATTTGCTTAGCGGGGGATTGCTCCACTGATCCCCGCTGAGCAGGCAGATGACAGCTCCGTTTCCACTCCACTGTGCAGAGCGGACACGGACACGGACACAGTCCTGCTCTCCCCTATGGGAAAGTCGGATAGAAAAGGACTGCCTGTCTGTTTCCATCCGATCTGCCAGACGGATGGAAAATAGGACCACCATCTGTCTGGTTTTGGTAGACAGGATCAGATGATGGCTGCTCCATAGAGGAAACTGCAGGGTCCGATCAGGTGCCCCTGAAAAACTGACAGTCGCACATGATTGGCAGCCTGTATGAAAGGGCCCTTAGCCTTAAAGGGTTGCCCCTTTATCCCTTTAAATCCGAGCACATATGAAAGCAGAGTTCCATCCAAAAGTGGAACTTCCGCTTTAAAGCCTCCTCCATGGCCCCTATTTGTGAAACTGAGCTTTTGGGGAGGAGGGGGGTGGCAGGTACCCAACTTTGACAGGTACCTGTCTCACTTCCCAGGTTGCAAGCTGTCATAGGCGGGTGACCATAGTAGAGATGCCCGCACAGGTGTGTGAACCGCTGGACCGTGGGACAGGTGAGTTTCTGTTTATTAAAAGTCAGCAGCTACACTTTTTGTAGCTGCTGACTTTTAATAAACAAAAATATGATTAATTTTAATTATGCAGGTTTTGTGGCGGATTAAAGTGGTAATTAAACTCACTAAAACTCACTAAGTGCCTTATCTGCAGTAAATTAGCCTCAGAAACTGTGTAATTAATATGTGTTTGGGTTTAAAGGGGTGGTGTGGCAACCCTACTTTAGAACCACTTTAAAAAGGTACATTTGCTTCTGTAAGCTCTAACAAGCAGGGCCCTCTGATTCCTTTTGAACCAAATTGTATTGCAACTGTAATGTCTGCCTTCATTTTGTAAAGTGCTGAACAAACTGTTGGCTCTATATAAATTCTGCATAACAATAACACAAAAAAACCCAATAACTTATTTTTTTATGTTCTAAACATATAGAATATACAAATTACTTAACAAAGTAGCACCGGTATTTTAATGACCTTTACATTTCTCCTAAAGTCTAAGTGCACGTACCTGCCGTGAACTGTCGCTGGAAATAGCCTGTACTGTATAATGTAAATTCACGCCCAGTACTACTTCTCAGCATGGCTCTGAGTTAATTTCAATTAAACCCACAACATTAATTGTTCCTCTCTCCATTCTGTGGTTGCCTTTTCATTGCCTTCCAGTTTGCAACAGGTTCGACTTTGAAACAGAAAGTAATGACCATGTAAAATCCTCATCTGGAACAGGCAGCCCATGGAATATATGACATTTTTATCACCTTGTTCCAAGTTCCGCTTTCAATAAAAGCTCAAATTGAAAATAAAGCCTGGGGTCTGCTTAATCATTAGTAAATTAAGAATCTGTTTTTAATATCCCCTAACTTGTAAATAATGTATCAATTGAGTAGCTTGAATGCAGGAAAGTCTGCTAAATGTGTAATGAAAGTAGTTTGCTATTATTGGAGGATGCATACCAAATGCAGCAAATTCAATAAGCCAGTTGTTGTTTGGGAAAATGGTGTTATAATTAGCAGGCACCTGCAGCTGTTTTCTAAGCTGAACAGGCCTGAAATGTGAACAAAGTGGATCTGGGTGTCACAATGTGATGAACAGGTTTAATTTTTTTTCTTTTACCTTTTAAAACATTTAACAGTGGAATATCTTGTCTGTTATGAAGGGAGCGTTGTTTACCTTGCTTGCCAAAGCTAAATGTAGAATCCATTTTTTTAAATGAAAGGCCTAGACTTAAAAAAAAAAAGGCGTTTGAGTGTTTTTCTCCCATTAGGAAAACTCTAGACTTGGAGCCTATTCACACCACCTTCTTTGGGCTGTGTTGCTCGATTCAGGCCTAAGGCAATGACCAGCTGAAATACATTGCAATAGTCCCAGTTCACACCATTATTCTGCACTGGTGTGCCATGGGTAAGACTGAAACATGGGTGAAAATGGAACATGCTGCATTTCAACACTGATTTCCTGTTCTCTATGTATATTTGATGCCGTGTGCACTTATGTTTGTACTTACTTTCCAGACAAACTACCTGCAGTATCATTTCTGACATCTCTGAAGAAGAGTCCTCGAAACACGTTGTCTTCATTTCTTTTGCATACCACTCCTGTATTATATTGTCACATGTTTATCTCCTGACCATATTGTACTTTCTGCAAATGTCTTTTAATCTTTTGTATAAATTATATTTTTTTATCTACATTGACCTTTATTAGTGCCAATATAGTCCCACTCCTAGAGGGTATTTTTTTTTGTATTTAAAGTGAAGCTACAACCATAAGGGGAAGATCCACTTTAAGGACTCATCCCCCACTGCTCTCGAAGAATTGTTGGAGCGGGGGGGGAGTGGGTATCTGATTTTGACAGGTACCATCTCCCAATGCCTAGGCGATAAGAAGTGGAAGTTCTCCTCCCTCCCTCCCCCACCCCACTGCAGTCTTCTGGGACAAGTGACAAGTTCCAGACTGTGGGACCATTTACAATGTGCAGCACTGTTTGCTCATGAGCAGTGGGCACCCGGCTGTGAAGCTGAAGGCTGTCATAGCTGGGTGCCTACAGTTAAGATGCTGGTGCTGAGGAAACAAAACAGCGTGTGAAACCGGCTAGGGTGAGAAGACCGCTGGATCATGGGATAGGCAAGTGGCTGTTTTTTAAAAGTTAGCAGCTACAGTTTTTGTAGCTGCTAACTTTTATTTTCTTCACAGGATACTGGGTAGACTGCTTTAGGGTCCATTCACACATGCGTGTCCATTTTCACAGACTCCACTTGCTCAGCAGGGATCGATCCATTGGTCCTCACTGAGCCGGTGGATGAAAGGTCCGTCTCCGCTCACTGTGCAGAGACTGACCTGTCAGATCCCCGCTCTCCTCTATGGAGGATCAGATGAAAACTGATCCGCCTGTCTGTTTTCATCCAATCCGATCCGCCAGACGGATGGAAAATAGCCTTTCCATCCGTCAGGATTTAGTGGAGTAGATTGAATGTCAGCGGACATGTCACCGCTGACATCTGTGGCTCCATAGAGGTGCATGGAGCGTCCATTCAGGTCCGCCTGAAAAATTGACAGCATGTGTGAAAGGACCCTTAAACTAAAAAAAAGATAAAAAAATAAACAAAAAAGATTGTCAACACAGATCAACTCACATCAATGCCTGCTAAATGCATTGGAGTGGAGTGAATCCAACCTTACACTAAATACAGTATGTTATTGCAATGTTCTTGTATTGTCAAAAAGTTAAATTTCTTTCAAAGTCCTGCTTTAAATTAAAGCAGAACTTCAGGAAAAAACTTTTTCCCATGTCCTTGTTGCTGATCTCCTACCTAAGCAACTATGTCGAGTGCTCTGGCACATTCTGCTGAAGCCATCACAGTATGATATTCAGTAGGGAGTCGATGGTTTGGTCTAACTACATACTAAGATTACGGCCTATTTTTTAGTGTTTTGCTAAATTTTTGCATTAACGTTTTTAGGTATTTGCGTTTTTTAGCTTCTTTTAGCAAAACTATACTCCCACAAAAGCTTATGGCTCAAAAACGCTCATAAAGAGTTAGAGCATTTTTACAGCTAAAAAAACTCCTCTTCAAACCCGCCAGTTCTGGGTTTTTTCAGCCAGAAAATGCTCCTGCCAAAAACCACATGAAAGTCTACAGTATATGTGAATGGACACATAGGATAACATGCTGGGGAGTTTACTGCTTTCACACTGGGGCGGTGCGCTTGCAGGTGCGGTAAGCAGGAAAAGTCCTGCAAGCAGTATCTTTGGGGCGGTGGGGTGTGGCGGGATGTACACTGCTCCTCCACCGCTCCCCGCCATTGAAATCAATGGGCATCGCTTCCAAAGCTTTTTAACCCCTTGTGGGGGGTTAAAAGCGCCCCACTCCCACCTGCAAGCAGCGCCGCTATAACAGCGGAAAAGCACCGCTGAAACTAGTGGCGCTTTACCCCTACCATCCCCCCGCCCCATTGTGAAAGTGCCTTAAGGGTCTGGTATGGATTTTTAGGGGAACCTTGCACATTTTTATTTTTTATTAAGGAGTCCCCCTTAAATCCATACCAGACTCAAAGTATCTGGTATGCATTTTGTTGGGGGGAATCTACACTTTTTTTTTCATTTTTGCTGTAAGATGTACTATAGCAAAAGTAACATGCAGCACTTTCTGATGACCAGAGAGATGGAGAGACGCACCCCTTCACAAACAGGATAAAGGCACCCCCTCAGGCATGTCACTTTTTTTTATTGATTTTTATTTTACTTTGCATTGGTGCTATCCCCCCCCCCCCCATATTATTATTTTTTGACACCCCTGTACCTATTAGCCCAGAAAATGGGCATTTTTATTTTGACAGATCCAGCTCCCACTGATTTTAATGGAGCTCAGCATTTAAACTTCTTGAAGTTTGCTGAACCCAGCTCAAACTGAACGTACAGCAATTCAGCTCATGTAATGTTCAGCAGCTGCTGGAGCATGCACACATCTACAAGAAGTTTCCACAAAGAGCCTGCAGGATGTGCAGAGTAGGGATGGGCCGAACACCCCTGGTTCGGTTCACACCAGAACATGCGAACAGGCAATAAATGTTTGCGTACATTCGAACCCTATTAAAATCTATGGGACACGAACATGAAAAATCAAAAATGCTCATTTTAAAGGCTTATATGCAAGTTATTGCCATAGAAATATATGGGGACCTGGGTACTGCTCTAGTGGACATGTTTCAATGCAAAAAAAAAGTTTTTAAATTAGTCGTTTTTTTTTCAGGAGCAGTGATTTTAATAATCCTGAAAGTGAAAAAATAGAAATTAAATATTCCTTTAAATATCGTGCCTGGGGGGTCCCCTTAGTCTCCCTGTAAAGGGACACATCTGAGTGATGTTTAGAACAGTGCCGGAGCAAAATGACATTTCTAAGGGAAAAAATGTAATTTATAATTGCTTGCGGCTGTAATGTATTGCCGGCTCCCTGCAATATAGATGAAAAAAAATCATTAACAAAAATTTGCGTGGGCCCCCCCAGTCCATACCAGGTCCTTCAGGTCTCTATGGATTTTAAGGGGAACTCCACGCCAAAATTTACCAATCTGCATGGGCAGTGGGTGCTTTGGGGCAGGTGTGGCTCTGTGCCTCCCTTCCCAAAGCACCAATGTTGGGGACAAGAGCCTCTACCTAACGACCCTGGGCTGTGGTTGTCGAGGGTCTTTGGGAGAGGGGGCTTATTGGAATCTGGAACAAGGGGGCCCCCAGATCCCGACACCCCCCCATGTGAATGGGTATCGGGTACATCGTACCCCTACCCATTCACAAACAAAGTGTCAAAACAGTAAAAATGACAGCAGACCAGTTGGGACAAGTCCTTTATTAAAAAAGAAAAAAAAAGAAAAATGAAACCGCTTCTTCCCAATGGGAGTGCTCCCGCCGACTGACCTATTTTTGCTTTGACAATTTACGGTCAAGGGTGGGCCACCCTGTGACGTAACTTAGTGACCTCGCCCCCTCTGACATCACATAATGTCAGAAGGGACGGGGTCACCCACTTACTTCACCAGGTGGACCCGCCCTTGCATATAAATAAACTGCCACCGCCAAAAGAGATCAGACGGTGAGAGCCCTCCCATTGTGGAGGAGCTGTTTCCGGCACTGTGCACCAATCTCACAATGAATTATGGGGCGCTTAGCGGTGGGTGAACTTGCAGTGAGCGGCCCATAATGTTCTAAATCTGGCGAATGGGGGTGAATGCCCAATGATCAGGCCCATTCCTGGTGCACTGCAGAACATGGGACAGAAAATATGAACAAAGTAAGGGGGGAAACTGTACTTTGGTGCTTCACTAAATGTCCCCCTATTTTTATTATTTAGTTGTCAATTTTGTGTCACGTAGGGAATTATTTAAAAACTAAGAGCGTAGTTTTTGCTCCACACTGCTTCTGCATGTTATAACTTATAAGCCATTCATAAAATGCAGGCTGCAGTGCAGAGCTTGACTTGTCCTTCTTCATTGCGTTCCCTGCAAAACATTTTGACATGTCATGTGGCCAAGCTCTCTAACTTGGTAGTAAAGTAAGGCCTTACCATTGCTTTATAAATCTGTCACTTAAATTTGTGTTATTAAGACTTTGCATCCACTGTTTTTCAGGCTTCCTCCATTACCAGTGCCCCCCAAACACCTAGTGAGCATACATGTAGAACGTGACAAGCATTGTGTATACACTGATTGGACTTTCTATCCCCTGGAGATCTTAGTGGGATGATAGAGGGGTAATGGTATTTATTTTCCGGAATGACGAGCTATGTAATCAGTGTGGATGAGCTCATACAAGCTTTAGCCAAACACCTAACATAACAACCAAGACAGTAATTAAAAAACCATCAAAATCCATCACAGCAGTAAACCAGTTCTCTTTTACTACCTGACTGCTGAGAAGCATAGGCATAATGCCATTATAACAAATTAGAATTCAGCCTTGCCCAAACATGACATGAAAATAAGTTAAGTTGGAAAAGGGCAAGGCAACATCTTTATTAAAAATTGTGGAAGTAATTCTCAGCATAACTGCCATCATATAACCTGTGCCAGTTACTTATACTGTAAGCACACCTAAACAACATGAGTTGGCCTACATACCTGGCATTACTATATGTGGAACACAAGAATTCAACTACCCAAAACCCTCTTCAGGGCTTAAATCAGTAAAGAAACACTAACTGTTGGCAAGATCAACCCCCCAATCAAGCCCTGACAGCCATTATCAGACGAGAGAAGGGTAAGCAGACATCTCTTCAGACAGGTGGAACATCTCACAGGATACAGTACCACAGTACTAAACAGAGGTCATCCCACCCCTAATATCCCATATAATAGCAGCTAAGCTAATCCACAGCAAAAAAAAACATGTTTCATAAACCTCTTATCCTGGTCTTTCTTCCTTTTTGGCCAGGATAACCTAACTCCTGCACATGTGACTTCATTATGATACTCAGAACTTACTACTGGTATTCAACATTGAGTATACTGAGCTGCGCATGTGCAGTTGTCAAATGTTCAACAATGAACACATTTCTAGCTTGCAGGGGAAGGTCTTTTAATGCAGAAGTGATATGGTGGTCTCTTCTATGATAAAAAGTAAGTTGCTTGATTAATTAAATTATCCACCCTCTGCTTATACTGCTCATCCCATTGCTTGCCCACCACTCCTTTTACTTGCCTAAGCTAAATATTTGTATAGGGCAGTGTGTAAATTGCTCTTCTTGTCCCAGAGTGAGTGTTTGAATTGCCGGGGGTTAGGCCCCCCCAGTACTGTCCTTGAAGCTTACACCGGGCTTGCAGTTTTCTGTGGCAGGCAAATGGAGGATGGGAGTGAATAACACACAGGATAAGCAGCAGTGGCAGCAGCTGATTAGTTGAGTAAACCTGGTGCTTTTGTCTTGAATAGACAAAGCACAGGTGATCTTTAAAATGCATTTTCACTTTTGCAACCAAATTGGAATAACACCTAACCCATGTGTTACATGTTCACATACGCATAGCTTTTTTTTTAAAAAAAAAGGTGCTGTATTTTTTAAGTTTTCCTTTGATATTTTCCAAAAAATTCCAAAATCAAAGTTTACCCCTGATATGTAATTTAAGGCTGGGTTCACACTGGAGAACACAGCGGCTCCCAGCAGGGGTCCAGTGCGTCTCCATTCACAGTTTCAGGTCCAATTTCAGCCAGAATATTGGGCTGAATTCGGACCTGAAATGGTCCAAAAGATGCACAGGACTCCTGTGCAATTTGCACCGGAGCCACTGCGGAGATGTGTGAGCTGGCTCCATAGAGAGCTGATCGCAATCTCTTGCTATGCGAATTTAAATTCACATAGGTGTGAACCCAGCCTTAAGGAGTGAACTGGGTAGTTCATGTTTCATGTTTATCATAATTAACCCTGTCTGTACTGTGCTAGAAGAGCTCATTATCACTTTTTAAACTAGATTTGAGCACTGTCTGTCACTAAGAAAAGTTAAAGATCTCAAGGTTTGGTGGTGCACTTGTTCCTCCACTTTACCACTTTTACGTTCAAATCATTAAACATAGCTTGCAGTCTTTCTCAAATTTGACTGCAAAAGTGTCACTACATTTTGGGCCTGTTTGGACATCTCTGTATAGTTTGTTCTTTAAGACAGCTTTGTGAAGTTAAAATTTAAATGTACTGTACTGTAAATGTACTAGTGTAGTCTATTGCACGTGATAGAAGATCAGGTCTGTGTGGCTGACCAGAATAAAGTCTGCCCAGCTGCTGAACAAAAAAAAAAAAAATGACAGATCGCTAAATTAACACAAGTGATCTACCCTGCAGCACTGTTGTGCTCTGACAGAGGGACTAGCCCCACTCCCCGCCAGGACACACTGATCACACTGATATTTTCTGGGGGGGGGGTCGCAAACAATACACCTACAGCCACCCCCCCGGTCGTTCAGCAGGTCACCCCCCCAGTCGATCGGTCAGTCGAGTCACCGGTCACCCTCCATCTCCTCCTCCCTTGCATCCTGCTCTGTGTGCCTCCTCCCTCCTCTCTTTCATGCACCGTGCATCTCCTCCCTCCTCCTAGGCTGCCAATTGGATCGCCTCTCCTTTCGATCAATTAGGTGATGGGTCTTGTGACCCACTTCCTGATTGGCCGGGAGGAGAATCAGTATGACAGTAGTGAATATTCATTTGCTATTTTTACACAAATGGGTGTGCTCGGGGTGCAGTGCACAAATGGGTGTGCTCGAGACCACCCTTTTTTGAAGCCTATTAATGCCTCTGGCTCTGATCACATGCTTAAAAAAAAAACCCCTATTGGAATCCATGCGTCCGGTACCCCGCATTTAGATTAGGGGGCCGGATACATGGAAGGGAGTTGGCGCCCCTGCGCCTCACATGGACGGGCCGCCATTTCTGTCAAACAGGAAGCTGTACATAAGGGCAGAAAGTCAGCCAGTTCCTGTCGAACCGACCATTTTTGGTCGATTTTCAACCCGTGTGTACCCAGCATAAGTAAGGGCAACAAGAATGATTAAGCTGTTTAAATGGAAAGAAAAAGTACTAAAAAATAAATAGTTGAAATACATACATTTTATTCTGCTAAAAGTTGAGCATTATATAGATGTGCATTTAATCCCAATGGCATTGTGTTGTAAGGCTGACACCTCTTCCTGCAGCACTGTGCCATCATGCAATCCAATCTACAGACTGGCCGCTGGTTCTAAATTCCATTAACTTGTTTATATGTGATGACCAAAGTGCTGGATGTTACTAATTGATTGATTATATAGCACGTTTGGTCTGATGTGCTGGTATTTAGAGCTGTGCACATGTCCTCCTTGGAGTCGAGAAAAGGTTTGGTTTGCACGATATATTAGTTAGTTAATCATTGTAGGTCGTGAAACCAGTAGTGTATATTTGTTCAATTACCTTAAATCTTGGTCGCCGGTCAGACATCTAACCTAACGTACTACCGTGTCACGACGTCCTTCTCCACAGTCGGAATGTTGTGTTACGGTAACCCTAATTTACGTGTAGATATATTACGAGTTGAAAATCGTCTTATTTTACATACATAAAGTTGATAAATAAAAAATCATGAAAAAGAAAGGTAAATTTGTCGAATTAGTAAGAACAACGGGAATGAATACGACCCATGTGTGCCCAACTTTTAGCTGGTTTTTACCAGCCAAGCT
>BLSH010523922.1:35287-55831 GCA_018402905.1 Glandirana rugosa | reverse complement strand
AAGGCTGACCGCAGGTGCATTTGTAGGAGGAGTCTGGGTCACTTATAACCCAGCCTCCTACTGATTCCCACGGTATTTCCTGGGAAAGTTTTCCCACCCTCCCGTCCCCTTTTTTACAGTTCATATTCACTATCATTCAAATTGGGTATGCCCCCTTAAGGCATACTGACCTTGTGACCACGGCACACCTCAGGTCACTGTCCAGGCGCTACGTCATCCCATCTCCCTCAAAACTTAAGATTCCGAGTACAAATAATAATAAATGCACATGCCCAATTGATGTAAGACATAGCAGATAACTGTACTCATTAACCCCTAGGTGCCAATGGTACGCAAACATTCGGCTTCTCATGGGTGGGCCTATATGTGTATCAATTTTCAGACACAGCTGTGCCAAAACGTGCACCCTGCGCACTCCTGGCACAGTTACCAGCAGTTAACGGAAAGTGCCCGTTCGCGTCTTGCGATCGGGGGCTTTCCAATCATGTGAACACATACTAATTCCAGATTATTTGACCACATATGTGAAAAAATGGGTCCAATAAAGCTTTATTGGACTTATTTTTAGCATATGTGGTCAAATAATCCAGAAAGAATCTGGGGAAGCCACCTACAGGATAATACAGGAAATGTGCATTTGCCCGATAAGTGATCTCCGTTACTTCTGCAGCTTATAGTTTAAAGGAATACAATACAGCCTTCCATGACATATACGTTACTGCAGTTTTTGTCCTGAGTTGGTTTTTTCAACAGGAGTTTTTTTTTCCATTTTTCTAACTTCGGTAACTTACCTGGAACTGTTATTTTTTTTATTTTAACTTTTTTCTATTTCTTGTGCATTTATTTTTAAACCACAATACTGCTTTTTTACAGTAAATTAAATATCTTTCATGCCATTGTCTGCTTTCCAAACAAACACTTGTTATTTTCTAACAGATTTTATGGTAAAATATGCTTTATTTTTCCAATCATAATTTTTAAATAAGGAACCACAGGTGCAAATTAAAGTCAAAATGAATCTACAAAGTGCACCCATCATTTGACCTGTTAATTAAAAAATGTAAAGAACCAGAATTCTATTTCAGTTCCGGAACAGAAGGACAATGTGTTTGCTCATTTAAACAATGTGCTATGAGTATTATTTAATTAAGATCTGGGGTGCAGCTGTTTTCAGAAAAGCTGTTTCATATGGCAAGTCTTGCTCCAACACAGATTTTTTTTTTGTCGGGTGCACAGTACAAAGACCGAGATATGCCAGGTGCGTGTGCAAGGAACTCGAAGTACTGCAAGCGCCAACCTACTCGTCAGCGCAGTACAATGGAACATACCGTGCCAAAAATAATATAACAAACTAATTAAACCTAGTTCCTTTTTAAAGAGAGAAAGGTCATTGCTTCAAGGCATTTGCATTATAAAATTAAATTTGTTGGAAGTCAGTTTGCAGAAAGCCTTTCAAAATGTAAGGTGGATATTTGTTTTCCAGGTAAAGACAAACAGCTTAGTCAAATGAAGGGCCTTATTGAATAGGCATTCTTGACATCATGCCTTTATTAAACTTGAGAGAGATGAAAGCAGTACAAAAATGTGTCTCTTTCATTCTTACACACCTGTTTTTATAGTTAAAGTGGAGCAATAGTGCGCATTTAAACAATTCAGTCAAGCAGGTTTTTCATTGTAGAAGAGACTCTGTATGTGTTTTCTACAATAAAAGTTCCTCTTCTTACTGCCAACTCCTTTACTAAATGTACACTGGGCTATACATTCTCAGCATGTCTTGGTGCCGCAATGAATTAACTCCCATGCGCATGTCCGGAATTTGCATTCTTCCAGGACAGCCAATCAAGATGGCCAAATATGCCAAACACAGTGGAAGATGGAGTGAAGATGGATGTGCCCGCAAGGGAGTTTGCAGACACTGCATCATTGGAGGGCAGGCACGTCTTGTGAACTTTCTTTCAGCGTTAACACCAGGACACCTATGTCTACACAGTAGGGTTAATTTACTAATGGCAAATAGACGGTTCTCTTAACAGGGGAATGTTCTCTTGCAGAGAGCAACTTCACTTGCAAAATATATTGTGTATTTGTCTTTAGTAAATCAACCTCAATGTATTAATTTGACTATGGCAATTGTCCATTTATTTTTCTATGATTGACATATCTCATAGGCAAACAATTAAACTAAAATTATAAAGTTTAGCATTTAAGGACTGACCTAAAAGTAATTTGTGATTTGACTTTCACTTATACTGGTTTGCGTTTCAAATGTATAGTCTTCTATATGTCCCCTAGAGGAGGTGGGAGGGCAGCCTTCTTGACGGAGCAAGAAGAGGCTCTGTAGGCAGATAAAAAAGAAGACACAAGCGGCGCCCCTCTAAGTGTAGTAATGGGTTAAAACTTGGACATTTTATTGTGAATGCACTTACAGGAAGACAATGAGTCTAGGCATATAGATAATGGTGGTCACAAGGATAAAGGGTGCCTCTGAGTGGGGTGCTGGGGGTCCGTGGGCGCACGAGACTCCTCTGCTTGGCACGCATTCACAGCAATCTGTGCTCCTTCGTCAGGCCTCCCCTGCAAATGACAGAGCCGCGCTATGTAAGAGGGGAGGGGGCGGAGATGGCGGACAGCAAGTGAAAGCGTGCCAGCTCCGTCCACCCCGATCCCCACAGCACGGCTCCAGTTTGGCCAGGGAGATGCAGAGGAATTTGTGGAGCGAGTAAATAAAAATAAAACATAAAGACATAAAACAGGAATCAATTAAAATAAAAATGAAAAAAAAAGGAAGTCAGAAGCAGGATGTTTTGAATGGGGAGTGTCATGTGTGAGGATACATAGAAGCATATGGGAGGTATATGGATGTGTGGGCAGGGAAGATCGATGGGGTGAGTATGACTGGGAGCCTATGCACAGGCTTACATTGCATCATATACTGCCTGTCTTGCTCATGCGGCCTCCTTTATGTGGGCCATACCATCAGACCTCTACACAAGAGACACTTCAAAGAATTCCACCAACAGTCCACCACAGGTCTACATGTCTGGGTCCTTGAGTCTATATCCAGGAAACTCCCACAAGCAGTAACCCATTACTACACTTAGAGGGGCGCCTCTTGTGTCTTCTTTTTTATATGTAAACTGGTAAATACCTCCTCTAGTTGTTCCTTCAAAAGCTCCTGGGTTGCTTTTGCGGTGTGTTTTGGATCATTGTCCATCTGTACTCTGAAGCACTGTCCAATCAACTTTGCTGCATTTGGCTGAATCTGGGCTGACAGTATATCTCTAAACACTGCAGAATTCATCTGGCTGCTTCTGTCTTCTGTCACATCGTTAATAAACACCAATGACCCAGTGCCACTGGAAGCCATGCATGCCCCTGCCTCCATCATGTTTTACAGATGACGTTGTGCGCTTTGGATCATGAGCTGTTCCAAGCATTCTTCACGCTTTTTTCTTCTCATCATTCTGGTACAGATTAATCTTAATTTCATCCATCCAAAGAATGCTTTTCCAGAACTGGTCTGGGTTTTTTAGTTTTTTTTTGGCAAAGACAAATCTGGCTTTTCTATTCTTCAGGCTTATGAATGGTTTGCACCTTGTGGTGAACCCTCTGTATTTGATCTCGTGAATTCTTCTCTTGATTGCAGACTTTGACAATGATATGTCCACCTCCTGGAGAGTGTCCTTCACTTGTTTGGATGTTGTGAATGGGTTTTTCTTTACCACAGAGAGGATCCTGCGATCATCCACCACTGTTGTCTTCCGTGGATGTCCAGGCCTTTTTATGTTGTTGAGCTCACCAGCGCATTCTTCTTTCCTCAGAATGCACCAAACCGTTGATTTGGCCACTCCTAATGTTGCTGGCATCTCTTTGATAGATTTGCTTTGTTTTTGAAGCCTTACAATGGCCTGTTTCACTTGCATGGACAGCTCCTTTGAACACATGATGTAAGTTCACCGCAATAAATTCCAAATGCAAATACCACACTTAGAATCAACTCCAGACCTTTTACCTGCTTAATTTATGAAGAAATAACGAAGGAGTAGCCCACACCTGGCCATGAAACCGCTTTTGATTCAATTGTCCAATTACTTTTGGTCCCTTGAAAAGGGGGGGATGGCTAGTCTTAAGAGCTGTAATTCCTAAACGCTTCCTCTGATTTTGATGTACATACCCTCAAATTAAACCTGAGAGTACACACTTTCAGAGCATATCCATTATACAACTATAGCTTGAATATGTTTGGGTAAATACCTGAGAAAACTAAAATGGTCCCTGTGTCCAAATATATATGAACCTAACTGCATGTTGTGACATTTAGGGGAATGTTTAGCTCACGGGTAGTGCATCACAGTGAGGTCAGTCCACACCAAATTTGCAGTTTAACGCATGTTGGCTAACTTTTATTCAAACAGAAAAATCCAACAAATGGCTTCCCTTACAGGGGGTTTCCACCATTAATACAAAATTAACAATATTCAGCCTCTCTGTGGAAGCCCTGTTGCTCAGGCCTCATGCCTTGGCCCTCCTTACCATATAACACAGCACCCTTGCTTTCACACAAATACTGCACCTCTGCCAGCTCTGTCTCTTTCTCTTTCGTTCGTCGACAGGCACAGTGACTCTTGGGTTATACTGCCCTCTTCAGAAGTTTACTAGGCAGAACAGGCAGTTCTAACAGCAAAAAGAACAGTAACAGACACAGGCCCTCCCAGGGGGCAGTCCCCACTGGCAGATAACCCCACACCCAGCTCCTGCTAGCTCAGTTTTTTCTGCCTAGTGCAAGGAGTTAGACCTAGGCTCCCTGTTAGGAGGTACCTCTCTGGTCCACTTCGGCTGTCAGGGGACCGCCTCACAGCTGAAGACTTCAATCAAGCAGCCGTGCTGGGCAACAGGCTGGGTCTCGGACCCAGGTAGTCTCCCCAGCCGGCCATCATGCGCTAGACCGTATGCTTCACGCTGGGTCGAATGTGACAAGCCCCGAACCGGATGGGGTGGCTCCATGGGTTAAACGCCCCACTGTCGCACGCAGTGCGCCCCGGGGCCGACAGCTCCCTCCGGCCTAGCCGGGAATGCGAATGCTGTCTCGGGTGGGATCCCCGCACCACCCGTCTAGATGGGGTAAGTATGCCCCCCCTCCCCCTCGGGGGTCCGGGGGGAGCTGGCGGGTCCCCCCCTCCGGGGTGAGCACGATGGGTGGTTCCCCCCTCTTCCTCGCTAGTGCCCCCTCCCCCATCCCTCTGGACCCGCTGTCGCACCCCCCATGGGGGCTTCCAGGGAGGGTTCTCTGGGGCAGGGCTCCCATCGCCTCTCCCTCCCCCCTGTCTGCCTTGTACTCGGCGCATTCGGCGGCCATTTTGCTGGTGCCTGGCCACCATTTTCTTGTAGCCGGCCGCACTGTTTAGGCCTAGGCGGCCATTTTTGTGTAGCCGCGCCCCTGTTACAGGGGTGTTTGGCCTCTAGTGTGTAGGGCGGCCATTCTCCCTGTTTCTACACGTGGATGTGAGGCCTGGGGGCAGTCCTGGCTATTTTTTTTGCGCTGATTTACCCCCCAGCATGGCGCGGTTCTCCCTGGCAGTGGCAGCGGCTCTGAGCACAGCAGCAGTGGGCAGCAGGAGCGGGTGAAGGCAGCGACAGCAGTGGACAGCAGCAGCAGGCAGCTCCTCTCTGGGTCGGGTGGTGAGTCCCTTCGGGGTGCCCCTTTTGCCCAGCCTTGCTCAGCTGTGGGGTGGGGGGTGCAGTGGTCTCTCAGCAATAGGCCTTATTTAGTTGGCATTGCCAGGGTGGGTGACAGTATGGCAGCCGAGGCGGGTGCTTCTCCACCGGACCTCTCGGTGCCTGCAGCCAGCACTTCAGGGGCTCTAGTAGACACGATGTCAATGGTCCTGGAGATGTTTGTCTCCCGGATAGAGTCACTGTTGGACTGCAGGGAGGCCAAAAAGCGCCCCTTGCCTCCCCTTCTTCGGGGGAGAGCTCAGACCGCAAGGGGGGCTCTTCCGTTGCGGGGACCCCCCTCGAGCTGTCGGATGGCGAGGTTCCCGACGCTACTCCTGATAGCGGGGATGAGTCTGAGCCGTCCGCTGCTGCACACGAGAAGGCTTTCATAGACACTCTGATCACCTCAGTGTGTGACACCCTGTGATTGGAAGAAACGGCGAGACCCTCTCGGAGGGTGCATGTTCATTTATAAGGATAGAGCTCGGCCTCAGAGCTCCCTTCCCATCCTGAAGTGTTTCGCTGTGTGTTATCCCTTTGAGGATAAATTGTTGAAGAAGTGGGCATCGCCCCCCGTGGTTGATCCACAGGTGTCCCGCCTGTGCAGGACGACCACTATCCCGGTGGAAGGCACGCTGTCCTTTAAGGACCCGGCTGACAGGAAGGCTGAGGCTTGTGTCAGGTCCCTGTTTGTTCTGACGGGATCAGCCATGCAGCCCGTGGCTTCTGCGCTGGCGTCGCAAATGCTCACTGAATGGGCAAAGCGATTGCACAGCGAGTTGAGTAGGACTCAGGCTTCTCCTGAGTGTGTGGACCTTGCTGACCGGATGGTCCAGGTGGCTCAGTATCTATGCAATGCTGCCCTGGACGCAGACCCCTAATATCCAAGGCGTCTGCAGTCTCTGTGGTGGCCAGGCGTTGGCTTTGGCTGAAGTGCTGGTCTGCTGACCTGCCTTCTAAGAAGACCCCGGTGGATTTGCCTTTCCATGGGGGGGCGGCCCTTCGGTGACTCCTTGGACGAGATGATCAAAAATTTCACCGGAGAGAAGAGCATCGTCCTCCCTGAGCCCGGGAGGAGTTTGGACTCCCGTCGCCGTCAGGGGCCTTCCTTTCTGGCCTATAGGCAGCCTTTTCATCCCTCCCACGCCCCGGGCAAAGGTTCACAGCCCGCCAAGGCCCTCGTGGGTGGACAGAAGCGTCCCTGGCCAAGCAAGTGCACCAAGCCAGAGGACAGGGTCTCCTCCACATGAATGGTTGCCACCGCCCCGTGTTCGGGTGGGGGGGACGTCGCCTGGGGTACGCGGACAGGTGATCTTCTTGCATCTCGGACCACTGGGTGCTCAAGGTGGTCTCCTCGGGGTACAGCATAGAATTCCGTTCCCAGCCCCAGACAGGTTCTATGCCTCCAACCTGCAGCTTCCTGCGGGCATGCTGCGAGCCCTGTTCGGGCTGTGCAGGACCTGCTTGGTCAAGGGGTGATTGTCCCCGTTCCTCGGGCAGAACGTTCCCAAGGGTTTTATGCCAACCTTTTTGTGGTTCCGAAGAAGGATGGGGTTCGTCCCATTCTGGATCTGAAGGACCTCAACAAGTTTGTGCGAGTTCGCAGGTTTCACATGGAGTCGGTCCGCTCAATAGTAGCGGCCCTGCACCAGGGTTACTTCCTGGCCTCCCTTGACATCAAAGATGCGTACCTGCATGTTCCCATCTGTGCCCAGCACCAGCGCTTCCTGCGCTTTGACGTTGGAGAGGATCACTACCAGTTTGTAGCTCTTCCGTTTGGCCTGGCCTCTGCGCCTTGGGTCTTCACCAAACTGCTGGCCCCGGTTCTGGCTCTGCTGAGGCAGAGGGGTATCGCAGTGGTGGCGTATCTGGACAACCTTCTCCTGGGAGCAGAGTCGGCTCCAGCGCTCAGGGACAATGTGACAATTACCCTGCACACTCTGCAGGAATTCGGATGGGTGATCAACCTCCCGAAGTCGGTCCCGATTCCTTCTCACCACCTGGAGTATCTGGGGCTGATCCTGGATGCTGCCCAGGCTAAGGTTTTCCTTCCGTTGACCAAGCAGCAGATGCTTCAGTCGGCGGTTCGGTCCCTGCTGTCCCAAAGATGGGCCTCACTTCGGTTTTGCATGCGGGTCCTGGGCTTAATGGTGGCCTCCTTCGAAGCGGTCCCTTATGCTCAGTATCACTGCAGGGCTCAGGGCACTGCAACGGGAGAGTCTCCTGAGATGGGACAGGTCCCCATCTTCCCTGGATCGGGTGATCAGGATGGATCACCCAGTGAGGGCCTTGCTGCTCAGGTGGCTGCGGTCCCTGGTTCTTCGGTTGGGGAAGTCCTTCCTCTCCCTTCACTGGACAGTGATTATGACGGACGCCAGACTGACAGGCTGGGGCGGAGTCCTGGGGCTGCTTTCAGCCCAGGGACGGTGGTCTCCGGAGGAGTCTCGTCTCCCAATCAATGACCTGGAATTGCGGGCGATTTGGTGCTGCCTCTCCCATTGGACGTCGAGGCTACAGGGGTGCCCTGTCCGGATTCAGTCGGACAATGCCACGGCCATAGCATACGTGAACCACCAGGGTGGGACGAGAAGCTTGGCTGCGGCCTCACAGGTAGCCCCCATCCTGCGGTGGGCAGAAACCCACGTTCCAGCAATCTCTGCAGTCCTCATACCGGGCGTAGAAAATTGTCAGGTGGACTATCTCAGTCGTCAGCGCCTGGACCAGGGAGAGTGGTCCCTACACCCGCATGTGTTTCATCAGATTTGCCTGAGATGGGGTGTCCCGGACGAGGACCTGCTCGCGTCCCATCTCAATCGGAAGGTGCAGACCTTCATGAGCACGACAAGGGATCCCTTGGCGGACGCAGCGGATGCTCTTGTGGCTCCGTGGGCTCGGTATCGACTCATCTATGCCTTTCCTCCTCTCAAGCTGCTTCCGCGCCTCCCGTGTAGAATAGAGGCGGAGGGCATTCTGACCATTCTGGTAGCTCCAGATTGGCCAAGGCGTCCTTGGTACACCGACGTAGTGTGGATGGTGGTGGACGTCCCCTGGCGACTTCCGCTTCACGAGGATCTTCTGTCCCAGGGGCCCATCTGTCATCCTGCTTTACCCTCTCTGGCTTTAATGGCCTGGCTATTGAATCCCAGGTGTTGAGGGATTGGGGGTCTTGGACTCGGTGATTCCTACCATGTTGAAGGCACGTAAGGCTACTTCACATAGGATTTATCACCGCACCTGGAAGGCTTACTTTGCCTGGTGCGAGGTCAGGGGGTGGAACCCTCGCTCCTTCTCGGTGTCTCGGGTTCTGGCTTTCCTGCAGAAGGTCCTCGACCAGAAACTGGCATTGAGCACTATCAAGGGTCAGGTTTCTGCTTTGGCGATCTTTTTCAGCGTCCTTTGGTGACGCATTCGTTGATCCGTACTTTCATGCAGGGGGTTTGGCATGTCACCCCCCCAGGTACGGTCGCCTTTGGCGCCATGGGATCTCAATTTGGTCCTCTCAGTACTTCAGAAGCCGCCTTTTGAGAACATCAGGGAAATCTCTCTACAATTGCTTTCACAGAAAGTGGCTTTCCTGGTGGCTATCACATCCGCCTGGCGGGTGTCTGAGTTGGCGGCTCTGTCTTGTAGGTCTCCTTATCTGGTCCTACATAAGGATAAGGCGGTTTTGCGCCCGTCTCCTTCTTTTTTGCCAAAGGTGGTGTCATCTTTCCACATCAATGAGGACATTGTCCTTCCTTCACTTTTCCCGTGCCCGTCTCACCCTAAGGAGGTCGCTTTGCACTCCCTGGATGTTGTTCGGGCCCTGCGGGTGTATCTGGCGTCCATGGCCTCCTTTCGGAGGTCAGACGCTCTTTTTGTCGTGGTGGATGGCCCACGCAGAGATTTGGCGGCCTCATCGGCCACTATCTCACGTTGGATTAGACAGACGCTGACCCAAGCTTATGCTGTTCAGGGTCTGGAGCCTCCCTTCCCGGTCACGGCTCACTCTACCAGGGCAATAAACACTTCCTGGGCTTTTCGACATCAGGCGTCTGTGTCTCAGTTGTGCAAGGCGGTTACTTGGACCTCTGCGCACACCTTCTCAAAGTTTTACAAAGTTGATGTTTTAGCATCCTCGGATGCTGCGTTTGGCCGCAAAGTTTTGCAGGCGGCCATGTGAGACACGTGTGGTTCCTCACTGTGGGTTCGGTTGGGTGTAGTTTCTGTTGTTGTTCTGTTACCAACCCCTCATTTTTTTGGCACTGCTTTTGGACGTTCCACTTAGTCCTAAGAGTCGCTGTGCCTGTCGATGAACGATAGAGAAAATGGGATTTTTTGACTTACCGTAAAATCCCTTTCTCTGAGTTTGTCGACAGGCACAGCACCCACCCCTCTGGATGTTGCACTGCTTGTTACGAACTGAGCTAGCAGGAGCTGGGTGTGGGGTTATCTGCTAGTGGGGACTGCCCCCTGGGAGGGGTTGTGTCTGTTACTGTTCTTTTTGCTGTTAGAACTGCCTGTTCTGCCTAGTAATCTCCTGAAGAGGGCAGTATAACCCACTTAGTCCTAAGAATCGTTGTGCCTGTCGACGAACTCAGAGAAAGGGATTTTACGGTAAGTCAAAAGATCCCACTTTTCTGCAGCTCCCTGCCACTGCATCTCTCAGGCTCTGGCCTCTATCCCACCTGTCCCAGACAGCACTGTGTACCATTTTTCTTCACTTCTAAGGAGGGTGGAGCTCTGAACTATGGTCAGGTCCTAGATTATAAGGGCTACAAACACTTGCACGCTTAGCCTCCTGGTTACTGGCAAAACCCGGACCCTGGGTCGGAGATACTTTGTTACTTTCTCTGACCGTTTCACCGCGGCAGGTCTTGCACTGTCACAATGGAAAAAGTCAAAATGGCTGCCCTATAAATATGTGTGTGTGTGTGTGTGTATATGTATGTGTATATATATATATATATATATATATATATATATTGTGACATTATGAAAGGCGATGGACAATATGTGTCGCCTCGTATGCGTTCATTTGCAGTGAACTAAGGCAAAATCCGGTCCAAGTGTTACCAGCCACCTTAGCAGGGTTGGTTCTGGACCAGATTTTGTGGTCCACTTGTGTCCACCAACAGGCAGTATAAATAAGCAGGAGTAGAGCAAAGGTGTGCTCTTGCCTGTGACTCAGGAAGCAAAAAAACTGAGAGAGCTGCAGAACTAAAGTTTTGCTTTGTGACTGAAACAAAAGGCTTGCATGATCTTTGTTTTGTGAGTGACCTTCACCTCTGAGTTGGGAACCTAAAAAATGTTTAGTAAGAGCTTGGATGGCAAGGATTTATTTTCTGTTTTGTTTCATGTTCATGCAACCTTTTAAATAAAACTCGATACGAGTCAGCTTTTAAGAAAAAAACTGCCATTTGGACTACCTTCTTCCTAGGGAAGGGGATCCCCATTGAGCTAACCCCCCACGTATGGTGGAGGTTGAGGGCATCTTCCTGAATACGTGGAAATATGGATGATGGGTTAAAAGCCCTGCTGCAGGCCACTGCGACCCAGCAGGAGAACATCTGCCAACAGCAGGAAACCAATCGCTAGGTCGCACAGGCCACTGCAGCACAGCAGAAGGCGAATCGCCAGGCCATTGCAATCCAGCAGGAAACCAACTGCCAAGGTGCAAAGGCTGCGGCAGCACAGTGGGAGGCGGATCGCCAGGCCATTGCAGCCCAACTGTGGAATTAAAGAAGGGGTCCACAGGCCATTTGCTGGTGGAACAGACTGGAAAGCTAGTCACCACTCTGCTAGATTCTGGTAGTGTTGTGACATGACATGACAAGGTGATTTTGAAAATCCTGCAAAGTTACACCCTAGCACTATTGGAGTGATTTGTATACATGGTGACAAACATGACTAATAGACTTCTGTGGTTGAGTTTGATACCCCTTGGGGCACTGTGACACATTCAGAGGGGGTGGTACCCTTAATACTTCATGAAGTCCTAGTGGGGAGAGATTTTCCACACTTTTGGAGTTTATGGGGAAACAAAAGGAGTCGGGATGACAGAGCTCCCCCTGCTAAGGAAATACTGGAACTCACTCCGGACCCTTTTTGCAAAATTGAAAGGGAAACTGTTGGTGTCTCCAACAGAGGAGTAGGTCCTTTTCCTTTTTCTGTAATGGCTGGGGAGCAGAAGGAGCTAGAGTCCAGCTCCCAGCTT
The DNA here is from genome assembly GCA_018402905.1 of Glandirana rugosa. NCBI lineage: Eukaryota > Metazoa > Chordata > Amphibia > Anura > Ranidae > Glandirana > Glandirana rugosa. The sequence goes on along the minus strand of BLSH010523922.1, from coordinate 43,920 downwards.
GAGGATAATGAACAAGAAATTATCTCTGACTCTAATAGTGAGAGTGAACAGAATGTGGTGCCTGACTTAGAAGTCAGGAAAGATGACTTTTGTACAGAACAATTAAGAGACTCCACACTCATTCGAGCCAGAGAAAATATTAAAATGATTGATGGCAAACCCATTGGACCTAATGTAGGGGTGTCTTTTCCCTACATGGCTCATAAAAATAACTTGCTGTATGAAGTGGTAAAGCAAGGGGAGGAGCAATTAGTAGTTGCCAAACCCTATCGCTGGATGGTATTAGATTAGATTGGCCCATGGTCATATAATGGGTGGACATCTGGGTATAGAGAAAACTAATTAGAAGATAACCCAGAGATGCTTTTGACCTGGGTTACATGCAGATGTCAAAGAATGATGAGTCATGCCCAGAGTGTTAGTATTCTGCGCCATCATCCCATTTTCGCAGTACGCTGGTACCATTACCAATAATTGAAGTGCATTTTGAAAGAATTGGTATGGAGCCAAAGAGCTTGTCCAGGTATTTCCTTTGTGTGGGTATTCCAAAAGAGGTATTAACAGAACAAGGCACACCATTTATGTCCAGAGTCACTAAAGAATTGTTTAAGTTGTACAAAATACCACATCTCCGAACCTCTGTCTACCACCCCCAAACTGATGGCGTGTGGAGACATTTAACAAAATGCTCAAAAGTATGTTAAAAAGGTGGTGGGCAAAGATGGGAGAAATTGGGATTTTTTTGCGGCCATACCTCATGTTTGCCATACGGAGAGGTACCTCAGGTACAGTATCTACAGGTTATTTCCCTTTTGAACTACTGTATGGTAGACATCCCAGGGAATTGCCAGATGTTGCAAAATAAACATGGAAGGGAGAGACCACGCCTTACAGAAGCGTCATCGAGCATATCTCACTGATGCAAGATAGAATCAAGGCTGTGATGCCACTTGTACGGGATCATATGGAGCAAGCCCAAGCGGCCCAGAGAAGGGTTTATAATGGGGGTGCCAAGAACCAGATCTTCAACCCTGGAGATAGAGAGCTGGTACTAGTCCCCACAGTTGAGAGTAAATTCCTAGCAAGGTGGCAGGGTCCCTTTGAAATTATGCAAAGAGTAGGGGAAGTAAACTACAAAGTTTACCAGCCATGGAAAAGGAAACTAGAGCAAATATATCATGTTAATCTCTTGAAAACTTGGAAGGACAAAGACACTTTACTGGTAGTGCCAACTCCCCAAATGGACATGGCCCCCGTGACACCTGAGGTACCCATAACTGAAACCTTGTCAGTGGCCCAACAAAAGGACGTTAAAGAGTTTGTGAGTAAGAATCAACTTGTTCTCTCACCTATCCGGACTGACCACAGTTCTACAGTATGACATCATTACGGAACCAGTCCGCGTAAATGTAAAGCCCTATAGATACCTGAGGCTAGGTGCGAAGCAATTGCAAATGAAATAAAGAACATGTTACAGTTGGACATGATAGAGGAGTCCCACAGTGACTGGTCAAGTCCCATAGTGTTGGTCCCAAAGCCAGATGGCATTATAAGGTTTTGTAATGATTTCAGGAAGTTGAATAGCGTGTCCAAATTGGATGCGTACCCAATGCCTTGGGTCGACGAGCTTGTTAACAGATTGGGAAGTGCCAGGTACATAACTACTTTAACTGCGGAGTCTGCAAAAGAGAAAACTGCCTTTTCTACTTCTGAGGGGTCATTCCAATATAAGCGAATGCCTTTCAAAAGGCATTGCAGTTCACAATTTGCCCCGACCTATAAATAAAAAACAAGTCTGTGCATTTCTGGATATCACAGGATACTACAGGCATTTTATACCCAATTTTGCCACCATTGCAGCCCCACTGACAGACCTGATGAAGGTTAGAGGGTTGGTCATGATTAAGTGGAATCCTAAAGCAGTGAAAGCATTTCAAATGTTGAAGCAAGCCCTTTGTGTACAACCAGTGCTCGTGACCCCAGATTTCACAAAGGAGTTTGCCGTACAGACAGACGCTGTACTTTTTCCTGATGTGGGACTGGGTGCGGTACTGTCTTAAATCAGAGACGTTGAGGAGCACCCGGTCGTCTACCTGAGCAGGAAGCTTAACAGACATGAGAAAAAATATGTGATTGTTGAGAAGGAATGTTTAGCTATCAAATGGGCCTTAGCGGCCTTGAAATATTACCTGTTGGGGAGACAATTCAAACTAGTCACTGATCATGCCCCTCTTAAATAGATGTGTGATAACAAGGAGAAAAACAGTCGTGTGACAAGGTGGATCCTTGCAAGCATTGAAGTTCACAGTGGAACATAGAGCTGGGAAACTCCAGAATAATGCAGATGCCCTTTCCCATGTCCATTGTCTGATTGGGGCAGTTGCTCAGCAGCAGGGGCTTGAGCAGGGGGAGATATGTGACAATATGAAAGGTGAGGTAATCGATGGACGATAGGTGTAGTCTCACATGCATTCATTTGCAGTGAACTAAGGGAAAATCCGGTCCAGGCATTACCAGCCACCTTAGCAGGGTTCGTTCTGGACTAGATTTTGTGGTCCACTTGTGTCCATCAACAAGTGGTATAAATAAGCAGGAGTAGAGCAAAGGTTTGCTCTTGCCTGGGATTCGGGAAGCAAAAAACCAGAGAGAGCTGCTAAACTGAAGTTTTGCTCTGTGACTGAAACAAAAGGTTTGCATTATCTTTGTTTTGTGGGCGACTGGGAGAAGCCCTTCACCTCTGAGTTCGGATCCTAAAAAATGTTTAGTAAGAGCCTGGATGGCAAGGATTTCTTTTCTGTTTTGTTTGTTTGATTTTCATTAGAGTTGAGCGGACACCTGGATGTGCGGGTTCGGCCGAACTTAGCGAAAAAGTCAGGGTTTGGTACCGAACTTGACCCAAACTTTACCCCGAACCCCATTGAAGTCAATGGGGACCCGAACTTTTCGGCACAAAAACGGCTGTAAAAAAGTTCTGGCAAGTGCTAGAGACCAGCAAAAGGAAGTAAGATGGGGGTAAGAGTAGGACAAGTGCCCTACAAAAAAATGGGGATAGGAAAAATAAAAATGGGAAGGGGGGGTGGATGTGGAGTAGGAGCCTAGAGTTTGACTAGGCCGTGACCGTGGCAGTGTAGGTGTTGATTTTAGAACAATAATCTGTCCCTTACAGCAACAGCAGGAACCTGACCCTATAGGAGTAGGCGATGATTTTAGAACAATAATCTGTCCCTTACAGCAACAGCAGGAACCTGACCCTATAGGAGTAGGCAATGATTTTAGAGCAATAATCTGTCCCTTACAGCAACAGCAGGAACCTGATTCTATAGAACTAGGAGATGATTTTAGAACAATGATCTGTCCCTCAAAGCAGTAGACTCTACCTAGTCCAGAATCAGATCGTTCTGTAATGCAGGATAAGATCTGCAATCTGTCCCTCAAATCAGTAGTAGTAGTAATCTCTACCTAGTCCAGAATCAGATCGTTCTGTAATGCAGGATGAGATCTGCAATCTGTCCCTCAAAGCAGTAGTAGTAATCTCTACCTAGTCCAGAATCAGATCGTTCTGTAATGCAGGATGAGATCTGCACTCTGTCCCTCAAAGCAGTAGTAGTAGTAATCTCTACCTAGTCTACCTTGAACACTGTTTTCATAAGTGGGCGCGACTTATGTATGCGTTTTCTATGCTGCGCGAGCTCGCGGGTACGGTGGCGCTTTAAAAATTTTTTTTAATTTTATGTATTTATTTATTTTTAACACTGTTCCTTTAAAAAAAATTCTGATAACTTTTATTGCTATTACAAGGAATGTAAACATCCCTTGTGATAGTAATATATGGTGACAGGTACACTTTTTGGAGGGCCAGGGGGTCTAAAAGACCCCCCATTCCTCCTTTGCACTTCACAGTATTCAGATCGGCAAAAACGGTGATTCTGAATACTGTAATTTTTTTTAAATTGGCGCCATTAGCCGCCGAGTAAACCGGAAGTGACGTTGGGACGTCGCTTCCGGAATTTGCCGAAAGAGACCCGATCTGAGCTGATTCCAGCTTCTGTCAGGTCTCCTTCTAGCCGGTGGAGGCACCGGGTCGTCAAGCTGGTCTCCCGGTGGGATGGGAGGCCGGAGAAGAGTTTCGGAAGGTGGCGGGAGGGGGGATGTTCCCTACCACCCCCTGGGATAACGGCTGAGTGGCTCCCGAGCCGGATCGGTTGCCGAATAGCCGACCGTCCACTCTAAAAAACGATACTGGGATATAGCCTGTAGCTGTAGGCTATATCCCGGTACAGCCACTCAAAATAGCCGCCGCCTATTTACGGCGCTGGTCGGAAAGTGGTTAATAATGCTTAAAGTGAAAAAAAAATTCCTTTAAATATTGTGCCGGGGGGGTGTCCTTAGTCTTTTTATGGGGACAAGAGCCTCTTCCCCACAAACCTGGCCGGTTCGTGTAAGGTGGCGGGCGGGGGGGCTTATCGGAATCTGGAAGCCTCCTTTAATAAAGGGGCCCCCAGATCCAGATCCCCCCCATGTGAACAGGTTTGGGGTACATTGTACCCCTACCCATTCACCAAAAAAGGAATGTAGTGTAAAAAAAAAACATTAGGCAGTTTTTGACAAGTCCTTTATTTTGTATTATAGCTCTTTTCTTCTTTCTTCTTTCTTCCTCCATCTTCTCCTGGCCTGGTCCTTCTTCTGGTCTTCTTCTTCTTTTAGTCCTCTTGCTTACACTCTCCATCTTCTTTCTTCTTTCCCCACCGCCGCGCTCTCCGCTGCTGCAGTCCGGCCCCTGCAACATCTCCCCGAATGGGGATGACCATTCTTTTATAAGAAGGGGCGGGGCCATCTGTGAAGTAAATGGGTGACCCGCCCCCCTCCGACATCACATGACGTGTTACGTCACTGGGTGGCCCCGCTCCTTCTTATAAAAGTACTATTATCGTGAAGACCGCCCATTCGGCAAGACGCGCAGGGGCCAGACTGCTGCAGCGGAGAGAGCGGCGGCAGGGAAAGAAGAAAGAAGATCAAGATGAAGATTAAATTCTAGATTATGGACAGGAGGAATAGGAGCAGTGGAAGTCTAAAAGGGATCCCAGATCCCTAGAAAATGTAATCAGTCGCATCAGCATCAGGAGCTTTATAGCTGCTGATCCAAGACTGATTAATTTTTTTTTAAATGTGAGCCTATTAACCGAGTCTGTGAACAGGCGCACTCTTTGGTTACGAACCCTCCAGCAGCACTAAATGTCCGTTCAGAGAGCACGCTGGGTGCAGGACAGGCCAGTAGCTCAACTGCATATTGAGCAAGTTCCGGCCAGTGGTCCATCCTCAAGACCCAGTAACTATGTGGATGCTCAGTTGGAAAGGTCTCCAAGTCTGCTATTGCTCCTATATATTCCTGCGCCATATAATGCCAACGCTGACGACGGTTGCTTGAACCTATCAGGCCTGGGTGCTGAGGACTGAAATTTTTTTAAAGGCATCGCTCAGACGGCCACCTTCTCCACCACGCCTCTGAACGACCGAAGCATCAGAAACACGTTGTCCAGGGCCAGCAGCAGGACAGGTAACTCCCAAGGTCTGGAAAGTCATTGCACAAACTTTTCTTCAAGGTATCCTGAAGATATTTCATCCGCTGCACCCTCTGCGCAGGCAGGATGAGTTCTGCAACTTTACCCTTGTAACGTGGATCAAGAAAGGTTTCCAGCCAGTAATGATCCCTCTCCTTGATACCACGAATCCTAGGGTCTTTTCGCAGGCTTTTCAGAATCAGAGAGCCCATGCAGCGTAAGTTTGAGGAGGCATGAGTGTCCTCTGAGTCACTGAGGATGACATTATCAGGAACTCCCTCCTCCCAGCCACGTACAACTCCTTGGGTTTCTGGGGCCTGAAAGCCATGATCCCTTGAAAACTGCTGCGTATTATACTCCACATCCATGCTGACATCCTCCTCCTCCTCCTCCCGTGTGTTTGGTGGCTCTGCAGGAATGCTCTCTGCATAAAGGGGGCCTTGAGAGAAAATTAAGTCCTCCTCTTCCTCCCTCTGTTCTGCCTCAAGTGCCCTGTCCATGATTCCACGAAGCGTGTGCTCCAGAAGGAATATTAGTGGGACAGTGTCACTGATGCATGCATTGTCTCTGCTCACAATCCTTGTGGCCTGCTCAAATGGTGACAGGACAGTGCATGCATCCTTGATTATTAGCCACTGACATGGCAAAAAAAATCCAAGCTCCCCTGAGCCTGTCCTGGTGCCATGCTCACAGAGGTACTCATTGATGGCCCTCTGCTGTGTGTGGAGTCGCTGCAGCATTGCCAATGTTGAGTTCCACCTGGTGGGCATGTCACAAATGAGGTGGCTGTTGGGCAGGCTGAATTCCCACTGGATGTCAGCCAGCCGGGCACTGGCATTGTATGAACGCTGGAAATGACCACAGACTTTTCTGGCCTGCCTCAGGATATCTGGTAAGCTTAGGTACCTGGTCAAGAAACGCTGCACCACCAAATTCAAGACATGTGCCAAGCATGGAACATGTGTCAATTGTCCCAGTCACAGGGCAGAGAGAAGGTTAGTGCCATTGTCGCATACAACCATTCCTGGCTCAAGCTGCTGTGGCGTGAACCACCTCTGAGCCTGCCCCCACAGAGCTGAAAGAATCTCCTCCCCAGTGTGGCTCCTGTCCCCAAGAAAGACTAACTCAAGCACCGCATGGCATCTTTTAGCCTGACTGCTTGCATAGCCCCTTGAATGCTTACAGTGCACTGCAGGTTCAGAGGAATATTCTGCAGAAGAGGACACAGAGGTAAAAGAAGAGGAGAGGGGGTTGAGAAGGAGGCGGATGTGGAAAAATCACCACCAGCTTTTTGGAGGCATGGTGACGGAACTATTTCCAAAACTGAACCCTGTACTGCATCCTTCCCAGCTGCCAGCAGAGTTACCCAATGCGCCGTGAAGGAAAGGTAACATCCCTGACAGTGGCTGCTGGACCATGAGTCAGCGTTAATATGAACCCTGCTGCTGACTGCACTGTTCAACGAAGCCAAAACATTGCCTTCCACAGAGAGCTGGAATGGCCTTATGTGAAAAGAAATCTCTTGTGGGAACTTGCCACTGTGGGACAGCACATTCCACAAATTCACGAAAGAGTCTACCAGCTGAAAAGGCAGGAGTTGGAGTGCTAGCAATTTGGCCACGCTAGCATTAAGATGCTGAGCATGTGGATGGCTGGGACTGTATTTCTTTTTATGGTTCAGCAACTGGGGTAGTGATATCCTGCTGAATTCACCTGGCGGTGTACTGCTAGCAGATTGCTGGCTGCAAGTACTAGTTGTGGCATGCATTGCTACACCTTCATTCCTCTCAGTGCCGGTTTAGGAGAGGACTGCAGGTATAGTAGGAGTTGAGATCCCAGATGAGGAGCAAGGAGGAGTCTGCCTTGTTTTCTGGTGTGAGTTCTTCAGGCACTCTTGCCTACGGACTGCATGGCTGGTCGTCAGATGTCTTGTCAAGACAGTAGTGCCCAAGCGGCTGGAGTCCTGGCCGCGCTTGACTCGCTTCAGACATAGATTGCAAATGGCAATGGTGCGATCTACTGCACATGTACTGAAAAAATGCCCACACCAAAGAAATTTTGTAAGTCGGCGGGGAGGCTGCAGCGCCCTGCACCTGTGGAGCTCTGTGGGCTGATGCAATTGGGTGGCTGCCCTTAAGCTGGCCCTTGGAGGACATCCTGCCCTGTTGGAGTTGGGCCTCCTCCTCCTCCTCACTTTCCACCTCTCTTCTCTCAGGCACCCAAATACAGTCCGTGTCCTCATCATCCCCTCCCTCCTCGTCACTGGAGCAAACTTGGCAGTATGCTGCAGCTGAGGGAACATGACTGCTAGTTTCTTGTCCTTTTGTGGCACCCCTGCCTCTAGGCTCACGCTACTCCTTCCTCAACCTGGGAACCAACATCGGAGCCTTCAAACTGCTGCGCATCCTCCATGAGCATGTAACCGACACTATGGTCGAACAACTCAGGTGACTCCTCCGTGCATGATGGTGGGGCTACAGAAGGAATAACTGTGAACAAGGATCCAGTGGAATAGGCCACTTTGCCAGATGCGTTGGAAGGCAAACTTGTATGAGCCTGGGTGACAGAGGATAAGGAGGATGAGGACGGCTTTGTTATCCACTCCACCAACTCTTCTGCATGTTGTGGCTCAATAGCACGTCCAACAGCAGAGAAAAATGACAAGTGTGACCCGCCTGCAGAGGATGCACCACGTCCGCCACCACCACTTTTCACTGAAGACACAGAGGCTGCGATATATAGCCACGTAAACCCCCACATGCCATATATCGTGTAATGAACCGTGCAACAGAAGTTTATATATGTCAGATCACATATGTGCGTCACATAACTCTCATTTGATATATAGCCACGTAAGCCTCCACATGCCATATATCATGTCACATCACACCACGATTTTTTTCTGTAGTACAGTCCTTCCGGAGTTTCCTCTCCGTCTGTGAGGGTCCGGTAATTTTCTCCCGTTCGTCGGAGACACAGAAGTCACTTTTCACCACCACCGCCTGCACCACGTAGGAGACGTCCGCCCAGTGTGAACAGTAAAAAGAGACGACAACCTGCACGATAACTCGGTGT
>BLSH010523922.1:8620-22205 GCA_018402905.1 Glandirana rugosa | reverse complement strand
AATTGCGGCGATCTGCGATTTTTTGCGGTACTGCGATATTTCAGCGGACATGGCGGAACATTTTGACACTTTTTTGGGACCATTGGCATTTATACAGCGATCAGTGCTATAAAAATGCACTGATTACTGTGTAAATGTCATTGGCAGTGAAGGGGTTAACCTGCAGGGGGCGCGCTAAGGGTTAACTATGTTCCCTGGGCGTGTTCTAACTGTATGGGGGATGCCCTAACAGGGGAAGGGAAGTTATCACAGCCTTCACGTAAAGGAAGGCTGTGATCACAGCCCTTCCCCCTCACACAGAGCGGAGGTCCGTGTTTACATACACGGACCTCCGCTCATTCGCTCCGGGGGGGGGCATCGCGGGTGGCCGGCGGCAATCGAAGCCGCCGCACCCGCTCCCTGGCCCCCCCTGGACACAGTGAGCGCGTATGACGGCGATTTGCGGGAACGAGCCACTTTGCCGCCGTCAATTGCCGATCGGCGGTCGGCAAGTGGTTAATTACCTCCATTCTCCTGATCTCAGAACTGACAATCATTCTTTAAGAATTTGGCGCTGTGGTAATGTAGTAGTAGAGTTGAGCGAACCCGAACTGTAAAGTTCGGGTTCGTACCGAACTTTGGAGTGTCCATGACCCGGACCAGAACCCGGACATTTGAAAAAAGTTTGGGTTCGGGTTCTGGGTTCGGGCATTTGATCCCGCCTGTTGAATAGCTGCAGGGCAGCCAATCAACAAGCGTTTCACTGGTTTGCCCTTAGAAGCCATCACAGCCATGCCTACTAATGGCATGGCTGTGATTGGCCAGTGCATCATGTGACCCAGCCTCTGTATAAGCTGGAGTCATGTAGTGCTGCATGTCACATGCTCTCAGGCTAGTTTAGAGTGAGGATGCTGCCGGCTCTGTGAGGGACAGATTGCAGATATAATAACATTGCATCCTGCATTACAGAACAATCTGACAGTGGACTAGGTAGAGATTACTACTACTACTGCTTTTAGGGACAGATTGCAGATCTAATAACATCTCATCCTGCATTACAGTATGATCTGACTGGACTAGGTAGAATCTATTGCAGAGGGACAGATTATTCTAAAATCATCTTCAAGTTCTATAGGGTCAGGTTCCTGCTGTTGCTGTAAGGGACAAATTATTGTTCTAAAATCATCGCCTACTCTTATAGGGTCAGGTTCCTGCTGTTGCTGTAAGGGACAAATTATTGTTCTAAAATCATCGCCTACTCCTATAGGGTCAGGTTCCTGCTGTTGCTGTAAGGGACAGATTATTGTTCTAAAATCATTTTACTTTCTTTTGCAGCCCTCTAGCACTTTCCAGGACTTTTTTACAGTAATTTTTGTGCCGAAAAGTTTGGGTCCCCATTGACTTCAATGGTGTTCGGGGTTCAGGGTCAAGTTCTGTACCGAACCCAAACTTTTTTGCGAAGGTCGGCCGAACCCGCCGAAACTAAACATCTAGGTGATCGCTCAACTCTATGTAGTAGTAATGTTAACAAAACTGGTTCAAATGCTTTTCTGAATTGGGTAACTACCACCAGAATAATGCCATTAGGGTTGTCTTGAATTCCCCTAATTGTCAACTGAGGAGTCCAGCACCTAAAAGGTAATAAATCAATTGATAAAGGGAGAAGGGAGCAGCACAGCACCTGGGGATGGCATACCTAAACATTCAACATTCACAAAAGTGTTGACTTTCTACAAATATTGAAGCAATAGCTACAAGAAGAGAAGCTTCGATAACTAGTCAGTATACAAGTAAGTAGTTATCTTGCTCTGCTGCTAGTGTTTACATTAAGAAGTGCGATATAATGACAGGGTCTCTTAAAGGCATAAACTAATGAAGTCATTCCTTGGGAAATTCTTTGCTGAGGCTATCGCAATAACAGACTGCATTTCCTAAATATTACTTCAGCAAGCAAAATGGCTTCCTTTTAATTTATGTGTAGCCAAGGTGTAGTCTACATTAATTTATAAAATGGAAGGTAAAGGTTTCTATGATATATATGCTTACATACAACATGACTTTATTGTCACAAAGAAATATTATCTAGTCCTTTCTGATACACATAATTAGAAATAATGTGGTTTTAAAAACACAGGTTATAGATGATCAATGGACCCAAAGGCAGAAATATCAATTAAATATACAAAATTGTATTGCAGCTTTGGTCTTTTCCTCCTGCCGTCCAACGTCACAAAACGTCTGTGTCAAAAAGATGCCTGAGGTCAGCAAACACTCCACAGCAACTTCCTACAACTGTAACTCTGAAGCTACATGACATCTTAACCTTTAAAAAACTGCTTCCAGTCAGCATTTAAAAACACCCAAGTCTTATTTGACCTTTACAATTTGGTACAAATTTATCAGAGAAAAAAATGACGTTACAACAAATTGTTTTCCAGCTATGGCCTTTTTAAAATGTTCATTGTGTACTGTATTTTTACTTTACCTCTACCATATTATTTGCAACCAATCATTAATCACGAAAGATAAATACCTGATTTTTATGATCTGGCTGGTTTTAATAGTTTTGCTTCATGCCTGTGACATTTAAAGCAGTCATTTTGCTGAAATGTAGATCAGATTTGTGCTATAATATGCATAGAAATTCAGCTTTTTTTATTTGAAAATGTTATAGTTGTCGGCAGCCTATGTGAGTATGTACCATTGTGTGTCTTTTACGTATTCACTGTATGAAACATACTAACATTTTGCAAATGACGATCATTGTAAATATGAAACGTTGCAATCACTTTGCTGTCATAGACTAAATGTTGGGCTCCCTTGAAAAATATATTATTTTGGACTCTAATAAACATCTGTGGAAACTGGATTCTTTTCCTGGAAGCCTAACAATACTCTTATGAATTAATAAAAATACATGTATTTCTCTGGAATGCATGACATTTATACTAAAGTTTCAAATAATTTAATAGTATAACCTGGTTAATTCCCTTTTTTAATAAAGTCTCTGGGCACTGGATAGTGAATTGTAACCCTTAATGTCACCCGAACTCTACAAGATCCTGTACTGGAATGCATACATAATTAAGGCTTGGATGCCAGTAATTTTGTATATAATTGCTCAGATATGTCCACTTTTTTTGTCCACTGCTATTCTTTTTAACACAAAATGTGTTATGCATGCTAGACTTATGTACATTGAATGGCATTAATTAGAGATAATTCACATTAAGAAAGGATTTTTTATATTTTGCTGCATAATTTTTGGTTAGAAGTGATGAAAATAATTTATTATTTCTTACATTCCAGCAAGCAGGTTACACTTTTTTTCTTTTCTATTATGTGTCGTTTCTTAAGGAACCTTAAAGTTTTACTAAACTCAGAACCCTGCGTTCACTATATCTGGTCTCCCACAGTGCACAGAACATGGAAATGCAATTATTTTAGTAAATATAAACTGCTAAACACCTTTTTTTTTTTCATTAGCAGTTAGAGCAGTCTTGTGACTTCTATCATTGTCTTGTAGGATGAGTTTTCATTCTACTCTGACTGTCCTGGGCTGCAGAACCCCAGACTCTCTGTCTGGACAGTGCTGATTGGCTCTGTGCTGATCACATGCACTCTCCCAAGGAAAAAAAAACCCTCTCTAGCAATACACACAAAACTGAGCATGTGCAGCTTGTCCCCTAGCCTCTCTTCTATCAGGAGATAGATTGGGGACTGTGGAAGAAGGGGAGAAGAAGACTGGATCAAACAGCCTTTTTACACAATGCAGACGATTAACCCCTTAGGTTTCCCAGTGAGTATAACCAGCATGCTTTGCTGCATAAACTGATTTTACTTTTGTAAGTTTAGTAACAGTTTAAAGTCCAAAGGGTTCCCTATGCATCATTTATATACAGCTTAGTAACACTGTAAGGGATTGCCCCAGGATCCCATCAATTTGTATGAGGTCTTCATGGACAAAAATAAGTGCAATTGTACTTTATTCATTTTTGGTATGGAGTCAATACACAAGTGCCTAATGGCCCATACACATAATCGGATTGTGTGAAAAATACAACTTTTGAAGCAATCGTACAATAATCTGATCGTTGGTACACAACTTTCAAGAGCCAATCACAACAGTTCACCCGATACTATCAGATCGGACAAGCACAAAAAATTTTTGTGTACGATTTTCATTTAATCAGTATAGTTTTTGTACAAAGATTCAATACAAATCCAATGCAACACATTACATCACTTCCGAATTTTCGTTCTGTCGTACGAGAATTTTCGTAACTTTAGTAACCTTTTCATTTTTGATATGAGATTAGCATGCAAAAAAAATGGACGATCATTCGTCTAATAATCTCATTGTGTGTACCAGGCATAAATGGGTCTATACTCTATAATTGGCATTGTTTTACTTTATTAATATGAAAATAAAAATGAATTACTCTACTTCAAATACTAGTTACTAAAGAATATAAATGCAAATAGATGCCTTTGTCCTCATCCATGTACCGAACTAATATTCAAGTAAGATTGAGTCAACCTACATTTTAATAAAATCTGGTTCTGAAGACATATTCTCAAATCTAGGTGAAAAATGTCATTGTTGGCAATACTGAGTGGGTTTCTCAGTCTTATTAAAATTGTATTATTTATTATTGCAGCCACTACTACTGTAACTTAAAATATATGCAGCTTTTCATGTTAAGGAATTACCCTGCAGTCCATAAATTTACCATGAAATAGTCTGAACTTTATACCTACATTTAATGAAGCTCTCACGGTATAAAAACTAGCAATGTTATGGATGAATTCCCTTGTTTAAAAATCGCCCAGGCAGGACTCCTGCTTTAAACAATTATAATTTTGTTTACAGCCTTGCATAAAACCTCCGTTTCCATCCTGAACTCTGTTATTCTCTGCTCCAGGCCCACAGTTTTTGATCTACTTATTATATGTGATTGCTGGCTGGGAGGTAATAAATGACAAACTTCACTTCTCCGCCTCTAACTGCAATCTATACCAAATGTATGTGATTAAATATATTTTTAGCAAACTCGCTTAAGATTTGGGAAGGTATTAAATGGTATCTTAAAATTAGCATTTCAGGATAAACCAATGTTTATATATTCTCCTGATATTTGTATAACTACAGAGGTTTTCATTCACTTGCCCACCTCTGTTAAACCTTTAGCAAGGTATAATATTCTGCAAAGATATATCATTAGTCACAAGTCAAGCTAGCCATAGCCTTTAATGGGTAGTCAAAGATGTATGCATGATCCATCTGCTAAAATATTTTCAGACACCTGACAAACTTGCAAGATCTGCCATAAAAGTTTGTAATTTGAGAGGGAAGGAGGACTGAGGAGGTGCAGAGGTAGCTTTACTCATTGAATTAGGAAAAGTGAGTACACCACTTACATTTTTTTAAATATTTTATTCTATCTTTTCATGTGACAACACTGAAGAAATGACACTTTGCTACAATGTAAAGTAGTGAGTGTACAGCTTGTATAACAGTGTAAATTTGCTGTCCCCTCAAAATAACTCAACACGCAGCCATTAATGTCTAAACCGCTGGCAACAAAAGTGAGTACACACCTAAGTGAAAATGTCCTAATTGAGCCCAAAGTGTCAAAAATTTGTGTGGCCACCATTATTTTCTAGCTCTGCCTTAACCCTCTTGGGCATGGTGTTCACCAGCACTTCACAGGTTGCCACTGGAGTCCGCTTCCATCCACGATGACATCACGGAGCCAGTGGATGTTTGAGACCTTGCGCTCCTCCACCTTCCATTTGAGGATGCCTCACAGATGCTCAATTGGGTTTAGATCTGGAGACATGCTTGGCCAGTCCATCACCTTTACCCTCAGCTTCTTTAGCAAGGCAGTGGTCTTCTTGGAGGTTGGTTTGGGGTCGTTATCATGTTGGAATACTGCCCTGTGGCCCAGTCTCTGAAGGAAGGGGGGGGCATGCTCTGCTTCAGTATGTCACAGTATACAGTATGTTGACATGGTTCCCTCAATGAACCGTAGCTCCTCAATGCTGGCAGCACTCATGCAGCCCCAGACCATGACATTCCCACCACCATGCTCGACTGTAGGCAAGACACACTTGTCTTTGTGCTCCTCACCTGGTAGTCGCCACACATGCTTCACACCATCTGAACCAAATAAGTTTATCTTAATCTCATCAGACCACAGGACGTGGTTCCAGTAATCCATGTTCTTAGTCTGCTTGTCATCAGCAAACTGTTTGCAGCCTTTCTTGTGCATCTTTAGATGAGACTTCCTTCTGGGGATATTAAAAATGGGGATTATAAAATATTTACAAAAATGTGAGGGGTGTACTCACTTTTATGAGCTACTGTATATACAGTAGCTCACAAGTGAGTACACCCCTCACATTTTTGTAAATATTTTATATCTCTTCATGTGACAGCACTGAAAAAAATTACACTTTGCTACAATGTAAAGTAGTGAGTGTGCAGCTTGTATAACAGTGTAGATTTGCTGTCCCCTCAAAATAACTCAACACACAGCCATTAATGTCTAAACCACTGGCAACAAAAGTGAGTACACCCCTAAGTGAAAATGTCCAAACTGGGCCCAAAGTGTCAATATTTTGTGTGGCCACCATCATTTTCCAGCACTGCCTTAACCCTCTTGGGCATGGAGTTCACCAGAGCTTCACAGGTTGCCACTGGAGTCCACTTCCACTCCTCCATGACGACATGGAGCCGGAGGATGTTAGATACCTTGTGCTCCTCCACCTTCCATTTGAGGATGCCCCACAGATGCTCAATAGGATTTAGGTCTGAAGACATGCTTGGCCAGTCCATCACCTTTACCCTCATCATCATTAACAAGGCAGTGGTCATCTTGGAGGTGTGCCTCCAATATTGCCCTGCGGCCCAATCTCTGAAGGGAGTGGATGATGCTCTGCTTCAGTATGTCACAGTAAATGTAGGCATTCATGGTTCCCTCAATGAACTGTAGCTCCCCAGTGCCGGCAGCTCCAGACCATGGCACTCCCACCACCATGCTTGACTGTAGGCAAGACACACTTGTCTTTGTACTCCTCACCTGGTTACCGCCACACACGGTTGACACCATGTGAACCAAATAAGTTTATCTTGGGCTTATCAGACCACAAGTCACGGTTCCAGTAATCCATGTCCTTAGTCTGCTTGTCTTCAGCAAACTGCTTGCGGGCTTTCTTGTCCACCATCTTTAGAAGAGACTTCCTTCTGGGACAACAGCCATGCTGACCAATTTGATGCAGTGTGTGGCATATGGTCTGAGCACTGACAGGCTGACCCCCCCACCCCTTCAACCTCTGCAGCAATGCTGGCAGCACTCATACATATATTTCCCAAAGACAACCTCTGGATATGATCCTGAGCATGTGCACTCAACTCCATTGGTCGACCATGGCGAGGCCTGTTCGGAGTGGAACCTGTCCTGTTAAATCGCTGTATGGTCTAGGTCACCATGCTGCAGCTCAGTTTCGGGGTCTTGCCAATCCTCTTATAGTCTAGGCCATCTTTATATAGAGCAACAAATCTTTTTTTCAGATCCTCAGAGTTCTTTGTCATGAGGTTCCATGTTCAAATTCCAGTGACCAGTATGAGAGAGTGAGAGCCATAACACCAAATTTTAACACACCTGCTCCCCATTCACACCTGAAACCTTGTAACACTAAGGCTCCATGCACACTGTATCTCAAAAACTACCGTTTTTATTTGTTTTGGTGTTTTTTTTAACAGCCCAAAAACGCCCCTTTATTTTATCCTATGTGTCCATGCACACATGGTCGTTTATTGTCTTTTATCAGCAGTGGCGTTTTTGGGCTGTTATCTGAACACCCTGAATTGGCGTTCAAAAGTCATTCTCCTGACCCCAAAAAATGCCAGACGCCGGTATATCGGCGTCTGGCGTTTTTTGCAGTCAATGGAAGCCAATGAAGTAAAAAAAAAAAGCCAAAAAACGCCGGTTTCATTTAAAGTGACACACAGACTTTCCAGATGTGTGCAGAACAGATGTTCACTTATTCCCGGTTTCATTTAAAGTGACACACAGACTTTCCAGATGTGTGCAGAACAGATGTTCACTTATTCCCGGTTTCATTTAAAGTGACACACAGACTTTAAAGATGTGTGCAGAACAGATGTTCAGTTATTCCCGGTTTCATTTAAAGTGACACACACAGTTTCCAAATGTTTGCAGAACAGTGATATGGGTTCTCCCGGCGTATTTATACTTTTTTGACACAGTTTGAAGATGATTTTAGAACAGTTATATGGCTTCTACCGTTAATACTTTTCAGACCCAGTTTGAAGATGGTCCACATCCACATCCATTTTTGCCTTTTTTTATGTTTTTATTTTTTAAAAAATGCTTTTAGTTATTTCCCTGTCCCCATTTCTTTGTAGGGTACTTGTCCCACCCTTACCCCCATTTCCTTCCTTTTGCAGACCTCTAGGACTTTCCAGGACTATTTTACAGCCATTTTTGTGCCTAAAAGTCTGTGTCCCCATTGATTTCAATGGGGTTCGGGGTCCGGGACAAAGTTCGGGTTCTGTCCGGACCCGAACCCGGACTTTGTCCCAAAGTTTGGCCGAACCAGCAGAACCCGGACTTCTAGAAGTTCGCTCAACTCTAGTCCTTATGTTTTTGATTTCAGCTTCATATTAAAAATACTGCCCCCCTGAACCTTGTTCACCTCCTTGAACTAGTTAAAGGTTTCAATCATGTCTCCTATTTCCCTTCTTTCCATTAGACTGTACATATTAGGTTCCCAAAGTCTCTCCTGATATGTTTATCCCTCAAATCTTATATTTTTGTTGACAGTCTCTGGATTCATTATATCTTATCAATATCTTTTTGTAAATGAGGGCTCCAGAACTGGACACAGTATTCTAGGTCTAAATAAAGATCTATATAGGGGAATCAGGACCTCCTGCTGATGATCCCTCTAGTGATACATTTATTCTATTCCCTTTTCCCAGTGCCTGGCACCGAATAACCTTTAACTTTTCTTCTTCACAGCAGCAAAGGATGTGGTACCCCTCTGTGGACTACTTGCACTGCATATGGTGAGATGGCCTTGCTAGCTCAGACTCAGCACATGGTTCTGAGGGGGGGGGTGGAGCATTCGGTAGTGCAGGATTTTTCTGCCATAATGTCTGATTTCATGGGCAGAATCTTGAGACCATAGGTAACAGGGATCACAAGCAAGCCCCGTCAGTCTCCCTTCCTGAGTCAGTTGTAACTGAAAGACTGAATTTTTGATACATGCTTAAGGATACCATGGTTACCCTAATTGATGGTGTGTGCTCCTGTTTAATCAGTTAAGAACCGGAAGGATTTACCCCCGTAGCCTCCCTAGTGGTAATCCCGAGTGTGGCTCGGGGTTAATTTTCATTACCAAAAGCGGTAACCCCGAGCCACACTTAGGATCGCATTGCAGAATCCAGGCAAAGTTACTTACCTTGTCCCCAGGATCCTGCAATGTCCCCCTGCTGTGTCCTCCGGCGGAATCCTTCACCCGATGCCTCTGGGTTCCGGCCTTCATTCCCTGCGAGCGTTGCATCGCATGGAGGCGGAGCCTGGCGGCAAATTCAAAAATAGAAAAACACAAACAGTACACTAATCTGTATCAAATCATTTCACATTCCTTTTGTCCCTAGTGCTTTGTCCAATGCCCTGCATGCACTTTTATATTATATATGCCATTCTTTCTGCCAGGAAACTTGAGAATGTCCATGGCATCCAAAAAGTGTCCCTTTTACGTCAAAAGTGTTTTTTGATCAGCTAGAACAGTGGTTCTCAACTCCTGTCCTCAGGACCCACCAACAGGCCAGATTTTAAGTATTACCTTGGGGAGATGCAGACTAGAATACTGCAATCCCCGAGCAGCAAATGATATCACCTGTGATGTATTTCAGTTATCCTGCAAACCTGGCCTGTTAGTGGGTCCCGAGGACAGGAGTTGAGAACCACTGAGCTAGAAGAACAGGGATAGTAAATAAGAATCATTTGCGGAACTGAGCGATATTGATTCATGGGGAAATTCGTCATCAGACACTGAAAGTGACGACAGCGACAATTGTGCAACTGAGCAAATTTCAGTATTTTTGAATTGATTACATTATTTTTTTCAATTACATTATTGAATACATGTTATTATTATATTATTATTTTTGATAATTTAGAGTTATTTACTATATTATAATTTATGTTTTTTGTTGTTTCAAACTTTATCCTACCAGGGATGTCTACTAGACTTTTGTTTGGACAGATTTAAGTGAGTTATTCCTAAGACTTACAGGCCTAAAATATAAAATGCCAAATTTCTATGTGAAAAAATGTACGGCTTTGAGACACAAAAATCTGATATAATCATACCGCCAGGGAGGTTAATGACCAAGCCAATTTTTGCGATACGGCACGGCGTCACTTTAACTGATAATTGCACGACCATGCGACGCTGTACCCAAACAAAATTAATGTTCTTTTTCCCCCCACAAATCAAGCTTTCTTTTGGTGGTATTTGACCACCTCTGCGGTTTTTATTTTTTTGCGCTATAAACAAAATAATTTTGCAAAAAAAGCAATATTTTTTACTTTTTTGCTATAATAAATATCCCAGGAAAAAAATATATAAAAAAGCTAATTTCTTCCTCAGTTTAGGCCGATATATATTCTTCTATATATTTTTGGTAAAAAAATCGCAATAAGAGTATATTGATTGATTTGTGCAAAAGTTATAGCGTATACAAAATAGGGAATACATTTATGGCATTTTTATTATTATTTTTTTTTTTTTACTAATAATGGTGGCGATAAGTGATTTTTAGCAGGACTGCGACTTTGCCGCGGACAGATCAAATGCCTAATTGACATTTTTGACACTTTTTTGGGAACCAGTGACATTATTACAGTAATAAGTGTTAAAAATATTCACTGTTATTGTACTAATGATGACAGGGAAGGGGTTAACATCACGGGCAATCAAGGGGTTAAATGTGTTCTCTGCAGGTGTTTTCTAACTGTATGGGGGGTGGGCTGCCTATGGAAACACATAGATCTGTCTATCTGCATAGCAGAAAGACAGGATCTTTGTGACCTCCCCTGTCAGAACTGAGATTCGCCTTGTTTACACAGGCAGATCCCTGTTCTGTCACTGCGGGGAATGGTCGTGGGTGGCCGGTGGACATGGAGTCCACCCCACCTGCTGATCGGCTCCCCTGCTGGCCAGTGGGCGCCGCGAGAGTTCCTGAGCAGACTTACAATGACGGCGATTTGCGGGAACGAGCTGGTTGGCAAGTGGTTAATATTGGAGTAGCCTGAGTCTGCTTACCCGAAGGTCTCTGGCATGGGGTCCCCAATATTTCCCACACATGCTATAAGACCTTCACATTCCACTCACTCTTACAGCCTATACGGTGACTGGCCTCACCCTGGAATACTATTTGCTCTTTGAAAACATTTTGCTTAGCAATAGCCTATTAAGGAGGGTTTCCTGCAAAAATAGTTATCCCTTGTGGTGGATCCTGACATCTGTTGTCTTAATAAGATGCCAACAATCCCTGTAGAGGATAATTCTGTGTTCAATGACCCAGTGGATGAAATTTTAGATGCCTTTATAAAAAACCTTATTATCCTTGGCAGGCCCAAATGGATTCCTTCATTCACCACCACCTAGAGCTTCTACCCATGACCTTCGGCTAATTTAAGAACCACTTGGAAGATACATTTTGCCATATCCCCGAGGTCATCTATATGTGGAACATTCTTTGCCTCAAATGCTATTCAGTGGAACTCCCAACACCTCAAGAATCTTCCCTTTGAGGGAGAATGCGTGTTTGGTCCCTCCTTGGAAAAGTATATCAAGGGGTAAAATATGGCTAGTGTTTACGCGAATAGCCATGCTACTCTTGCGGCTAGTAAAAGATCATTTTGTCCCTCTCAGGCCTACAGCAAGTCCAAGGCAGCCCACAGATTAGTCTTTTTTTTTTTCTTTTCGTTCAGTCAGCAGGTTGAATAAAAAAAATGACTTGATTCCCCCATCTACACTCTCAAGGTGGATGAGGGAATCCTCTCCACTGAACTATTGTATTGTGATGGGTGGGGGAGGGGAGACTTCTGCGCTGTCCGAATTCACTGATCAGTGCTGCCAGCTATAGTCAGCAGAGCTAATCGAGCAGGAAAAATCCAACAGGGCAGTTAAAAAGAAGATGATCAGTAGATTGACTTCTGTACAACCCCCCTGCCCATAGATGGATTGAAATTCATCAGGTCCTTGCTGAACCAACTGAATTTTGATGTACTGTATGACAGGCTTAGATCTAGCTCCAAACTTCTTCTCAGTGATGGGCATGCCTACTTGCCAGAGTGTGGGGAGTCTGTGGGGCTCTTCAGCCTTTAGGTTTTGGGAATGTCCTGATGTTTGGGTTAATTTCAAACATCTATGATGTTTGTGTGTCATTTCCAGGGACTACAACTGGAAATTTGCCTTTATTCCTGCAAAGACTAGTAGATCTTCTTGTTGCTGTTTAGCAGTTTTTCTCCCAGCGGGGTTAGTGCCCCATTTCCAAATACGGACTGCTTTCAGGGTTTCTTTTCAAACTGCTCAGTTCCCAAGCTAAATGGAGGAGATTGGCCCATTCTATATCTGACAACTGGCAACTTATTCCTGTGGGTTCAAAAGTTCTGCATGGAATTGCCCAATACCTTCTTTTGTCCAAATGTGTGTGCTATAGCACTGGATCAATAAAAGCAAAGTTTGTTCCAATGGATCGATAATAAAGTAATTTTTCAGTCAAAGGAGCATAACAATACAATATTTTTGATTGTATATGTGAACTGTAAGGAGTGCCTGGTACAAAAGTTCATCTCACTTAAACATTTAAAGGTTAAAAGCATCAAATACAGCCAATGTATTTTTGGGGGAAAAGCCTCCAGGGTTTTAGCAGTCGATGTTAATAAAATCATGGCAGAATGCACTAGGGGATCTTTAGTGCTCACAGGGGATGTTCACCTTCATCAAGCCTTAACACAGGTCCCCTAGCGTATTCTGTCATGATTTTATTAACATTGATTGCTCAAGCCCCGGAGAAGGGGGAGGCTTTTCCCCCAAAATGTGTTGCCCGCATTTTATTTATTTTGGCCATTAAATGTTTCAAAAAGTCCATCAAATGAGGAGAACTTTTGTACC
The DNA here is from genome assembly GCA_018402905.1 of Glandirana rugosa. NCBI lineage: Eukaryota > Metazoa > Chordata > Amphibia > Anura > Ranidae > Glandirana > Glandirana rugosa. Next base: position 9,005 of record BLSH010523922.1, on the reverse strand, counting down.
ATGCAAACAAGTATATGGCGCAACACCCTGAAAAAACATATAACTCCCATCAAGTCTTTTAAAATAGTCCATATGTGGCTGGTATAAATACCAGCATTAGTAAAAAGTCCCAGCACAAAGGTCAGCCTTCTTTGGACCAGAAGCAAAGTCCTTGTAACACTGGAAAAAATAGAAGAAAAGAGGCGCCTCTAAGTGCAGACTTTAAAAACAGTTTATTAACTGCTTCCCGACCGCGCGCCGTCTTTTCACGGCGGCAGTCGGGGAGCTGGGCGCGAATCGCCGTAAATATACGGCGATTTGCATATTGGCCACCAGGGGACGCCTCAATATACAAAAAAGTCCCACAACGCGGTATATGAACAAACGTACCATGTTTTCAAGAGGA
>BLSH010523904.1:2838041-2855106 GCA_018402905.1 Glandirana rugosa | reverse complement strand
CCCCCCTACATCATTGTACCCCCTAATATCATTGCCATCTCATACATCACTGCCCCCCATACATCACAGCCCCCCTACCTCATTGTACCCCCTAATATCATTGCCATCCCATACATCACAGCCTCCCTACCACATTGTACTGCCTAATATCACTGCCCTCATACATACCCTCACCCCTTATCTTACACAGCAGGGGGGGTTCTGTCCTCTCTGAATGCTGGTGGGGGGGCAAGCACCTGATGTCCTTGGTTGTTAGGATACCAGTGTCCCTAGCAACCAGTGACAGCTGGGGGAGGAGTCTCAGAGCTCTGCCCTAGGCTCTGTGATTGGTCTGGGGTAGAAGGGGGAATGTATACAGGGGCAGACAAGACAAGAGGACAGCATTACCCCCCCATGTGTGCAGTGTGTGAGGGGGGCCCCATCCCTCTTAGGGGCCCCTGTACCCAGAGGACACCCCACTGATCAGACATTACACTTACCTGCTGGAATGGCGTTTCCGTCTCCATCAAGGTGGATGAGATGGTCCTGACGCCCAGATCCAGAGGCTGCCATCCTGGTGGTATTGGATGTCTATAGAAGAACCAACAGAAAATGTGATTAATAATCACAATAAGAGCAACAATAACACTAATAATACTAATAAAAGTGTTATTAGTCGTAGATATCCGCAGGAATCCGCAATAATCCTCCGCAATCAGCCGATCACAGGGAGAGCAGCGTTGGAGCTGTCGCACGCTCGATAAACTCCTCAGGAAGTGGCAGTTACAGGGCACAGCCAGGGAGACCTACAGTGCCTCCAACTGTCACATTTGATTGGCAGCTCAGCCAGCCAATGACAGGAAGTGTTAAAAAACCAGTCTACTGGCAGGATCTATATGGAGGGCTCAGCAAAACACAATTACTGGTAGAAAGTTATTGATAATCTGCATATGTAGCTGATTGATTCTGTTCATATTTCCAATATTTCTGTATTTCCCATTCTAATTAGTAAGCACTTTGAAAATGACATTTGTGGTTGAATTCATATTAATTTATGACTACAGAGAGAACCGAATTCAAATTAAATGTATGATTTCCAGTTATTGGGGGAGCCAATGGGATGATAGCTTCAATGTTTTCATGTTTGCACAGAACTATTTGGAGTATTTTCCTTCAGTAATGGGCGGAGTTTGTAAAATGATCTCCATAGAAACGCCGTATTCCCTCTTCTAATTAGTAACCGCTTGACATTTATGTTTGTAATCCCAAATAATCTATGACTACATAGCAGCACCTATTCAAGCTAAATGGATGCTTTTCAGGTATGGGGGGAACCAGGAGGATGAATATTGTTTCCTATATAAATGGGAATTAGACTGTGACGGGGAATCAGAAATGGTGTCAGACTTTAGTACCCTATATTTTCCATAGGCAACGCTTTCAGCGCCCTCTATAGGTCATCTGTTTAGTGTAACAGAGAGGGTCTGGTGCTAGTAATATTGTTCTCTCTCTGGCGTGTGCAGCGATATGTAACATGTGTATCGCAATTGGCGCTTTCATACATACATGTGTTTACATTCGTATGTGGGGTTTTTTTTTTTTTTTGCTTGGATGTAACTTTAATTTTTTTTTTTATAGATATTTTTTATTTTAAGAATAGAAATTACAACATTGTATATAATTTATACAATAAATACAAATTTAAAATTTAAAGTATATAGGAATATATTAACAGTTAAAAAGAAAGTGAAAAAAGGAGGGAGGGGGGAATGGGAACTTTAATTTTTGAGTATTTAAAAAAAATATATTATTATTATTTTAATTTAGCCTCATTAGGTCCGGAAGGTTTACCCCCTTCCTGACCAGGCAATACGGCATTGCATTCGTTTAACTGACAATTGCGTGGTCGTGCGACACTGTACATAAATTAAATGGATGTCCTTTTTTCCCACAAATAAAGCACCTCTGCATTTTTTATTTTTTGCATTAATAAACAAAAAAGACCAACATTTAAAAAAAAACAAAAAACTATATATTTTACTTTTTGCTATAAAACATATCCAATAAAAAAATTGAAAAATCTAATTTCTTCATCAGTTTAGGCCAATATGTATTCTGCTACATATTTTTGGTAACACAAAAATGCCAATAAGCATATATTGATTGGTGTGCGCAATCCACAAATTATGGGATATTTCTATTTATTTTTACTAGTAATGGCAGTCAGCGACTTATAACAGGGCTCCAATATTGCAGCGGCCAATCGGACATTAACTGACACTTTTGACACTTTTTGGGGACCAGTGACACTAATACAGTGATCGGTGCCAAAAATATGCACTGTCACTGTACTAATGACACTGGCTGGGAAGGCCTCATACACACCGACGTTTTTTGACGCTGGCGTTTTCTGGCGTTTTTTGCAGCTCTCCATGTTAGTCAATGGCCCCATAAAAACGTTGGCGTTTTTGAGCTGTAGATGGCGTCGGCGTTAGTGAGCTGAAAGTAGAACCCACGGCCATCGCGTTCTGAGGCTGTAACGTTTTGCCATTTTTTGATGCCGACGCCGCAAAACGCCAACTAATATTGTACCGGCATTTGCCGGCGTTTTTTGACGCCAACGTTTTTAGGTTGAAAAATAGCAGAGGGATGATTTTTTTTTAAAAACGCCTATTGACGCCGACGCTCACTAACGCTGATGCATAATGCGGAAAAACGCCAATTTTTTTTCCTTGACGTTGGGCCCAACGTTTTGTTTATTTTTAAAGATACGCCCGTGTGTATGAGGCCTAAATAGAGCTGTGTTGCTTCTAAGAGCCGTTCTGTGCTTTGTAAGTGTGATTGAACACATTGGAATGCTGAGAATGCAGAGAGAGAGCTGCAGCTCTTCACGGAGATCAGGAGGTGGGCGGGACTGAACAGCTAACATCAGCTTGTCCCGCCTACCTTCTGACATCAAGCTGAGAATCTGACACCTCTCTCAGCATTCTCTGCATTCCAATGTGTTTAATCACACTTACAAAGCACAGAACGGCTCTTAGAAGCAGCACGGCTCTGTTTAATGTGAAACTACTGATCACCCACAGACACTGACTCGGGTATAAGTCGAGGGGGGTCTTTTTTAGCACAAAAAATGTGCTGAAAAACTCGACTTATACCCGAGTATATACGGTAAGCATATTTCTGATATAACACGGACACCGGGTGAATTTCTTCTTCTAATACAGAGGGATAGGAGCTTTTAGAGTTAAAGCGGAGTTCCACCCTGTTAAAAGTCAGCAACTACCAAAAGGGTAGCTGCTGACTTTTAACAATCGGACACTCACCTGTCCCTCATTCCAGCGTTGTGTCCGCCCGAGGGCTCGCTCGTCTCCCCCTCCCCTTGGCGGCGCCAGCATCACAAGTGTGGGCACCCGGCTTTGGCTTCAAAGCCAGGTGCTGACTGCGCATGCGCGAGTCGCTCTGCGGCTTGTGAATGGCTCGGTGTATCTTCTGGGACCCCTGTCATGTCCCAGAAGATCGCCGAGAGGGAGGGGGGAAGGTGGACTTCCTTTCCAGAGCCGCGGCTCCAGGGGAGGAAGTGGACCTGGGACCCTGTGAAAACAGGGTCCCTGGTCACCCCCCAAAAAAAAGACATGCCAATTGTGGCATGTCCGGGGGTCACCTTCCCTTAAAGCAGAAGTTCCACTTTTGGGTGGAACTCCGCTTTAATTATGAGAGCAGAGAGGAGAAGCTACGAGAGGGATAGGGGAGTTGAAGACAGGCACACAGGAGATAGGAGAGCTACATAGCCTGCATAGACTACGAGCTCTCAGGATAAGCAATATACAAGGGGAGTCTGCACTCAGTGAGGTAGTCATGACCTGGCATTATCAAACAATATTTTAGGGGATACATAGGGATACGGTGATTTAAAAAGCAAAAGCACCATGCTGCTAATTGCACATTAAAGAGACAGGAACAGCATTTTTTTTTGGGTTAACAACGCTTTAACATTTGTACGCCAATCCCAGTATAACATCCCCCCTTCCACCTAGCATGCTTTGAACTCTGCTGTTATAGGAAAATCTAGTCACATTTTGCTAGCCCTTTTCTTGGACTCCTCTTTCATCAACTTCATTCAAGATTGCTAAACCACTGCATGTGCTAATTTCTACAGGCAGCTATCTGGATTAGCCTTCCTTAAGCCTGACTGTAGAGCACCGTACCTGGCCCTCGACAGATTGGAGGTGCAGGGCTAGCAGGAATCAGGGTCGGTGCTACCACGAGGCAAACTAGGCAGCCGCCTATGGCCGCTCAGCAACAGTGCTGACTGTGCAGTAATCAGAGCTGTCTCTGAATGTACTGACGGCATCAACCGCTGCAGCCGCCTGTTGTTCTCAGTGCTAGGGTTTGGTTGCTAGTACTGCCCATGTCCTACCAACCAATCATGTGCTTGCCCCTCCCCCATGCCCCATCATTCATTCAAAGGAGGAGGAAGTTCCTCTGCCAAACCTATCCAGTCCCAGTGCCCAGCCTTCCAGCTTCCACCTGTCCTGTAGCTGACTGCTGCAATGAGAAGGAATGGATCCTGATGTAAGCTGGGGACCCTTATTTAAGGAGAGGGGACTCTTGGGACCCTGATGTAAGGGGGGATGACTCTGGGGGCCCAGATATAAGGGGGGAACTATGGGGACCCCCATGAAAGGGGTAAACTCTGATGTACGGCCGGGGGGCAGGCTCAGGGGGCCCAGACCTAAAGCTACGTAAGGGACCCCAAAATTTCTGATGGCTGCCCTGTTCCCCACACACTGCACCAATGTTCCACATACCACTGCGGGATTGGATGATGTTAGCTGGAGACGAAGAAGAGGTATCCAGCCAATGAAGTACCGCGCAAGCAGTGCTGCACACAACATCACTTCCTCCCAGCTCCCCATTCAGTTCAGTAAGCGAGCATCCCTGTAGAGGCTGCATTTGCAACTCTTTTTTTTTTTGTGGGGCAAGGTGGGGTGCATGTAGCTGATCTTGCCTAGGGTGCAAAATCATCTAGCACTGCCCTTGCTTGGATTGTGACCTTCAGGCACTGAACTCTGCATTGTGGTACTGCATTGTGACATTTTACAGAGCAGAGTGTACTGGTAATGGGTCTAGAGCTGTGGCATATTACCTACTTCTCTATTAGCACCACTAGGCACATAATACATTTCCAGCTATCTCTGGTTATCACCGCAGAAAGGATGAACACTGATGAACTGAGCACTGCCACTCAGCTTTGCTGAATGGTGTCGCTCACAAATACTCTGCTCTCTCTTCCCTGCTATTTAGCCTAGAGAAACCACCATTGAGTTGTTGTACCTGCTTTAAAAGCAGGTACTGATGTCACATCTAAAGAGCATCTGATTTGCTTGCCCTTCGAGAGATGTCATCTCTTCAGCTTTAAACTAAATACCATGATTAGGGATGCCACAGGGGGCCAGAGGGTGATCTTGCCTGAATGTAGGTTGTAGGAATTCCACCCTTCTCCTGCATATATAGTTCTGCAGTAGGTACACACAGGCTGCATCTCAGCTGAGAACTCTACTGCACAAAGGTTCACCCCCACTTATGCAAGTGGGGGCTGATTGTGCATCCTGGAACGTCCTTGGGTTGTTTTCATCTCTGGCATTCCCAGGGGTGCTCAGACAATCTCCTTTGAAAAGAGTCAGCTTTATGGATCTTTCTAGTGAGCACCCTATCGCAGAGAATAACATCCGCAAGATGCCGCCAGATCAGGCTTTACCAAGACCCATTGTTGGCAGCTAGCTGCCACTGTGAGCGAGGCTCTTCAGCTTAATCACTTGCACACCATGTGTGCACTGAGTTCCCTTGTCATCAGACAGTGGTTCACCCCTTCTCATCCAGTATGGCACTGTACAAAATTGGGAAGATTTCCCCTCTCCTAGATTATGACTGGAGGGACCTGTGCCTCCCTGGATTGTCAGCAGGCACAACATCCTTGCTTCCTACTGCAGGAACCCTCTGCTAGGGATATCTTTTTTTCAGAGGGTTTTGTGGTATCTGTTTACCCTGAAATAGGTCCTCCTCCTTTGGCTGATGCACAGGCTCCTGAGAAAGGTCCTATGGATGTCTTTCCTTGTTCTGCCCTTAATCATGTAAATGCTTTTAGTAATTATGCTAAGGTTCTTGCCCCTCACTCCTTCCCTGTTGAGGCTCCACTTGCTATGGGGGGATAAGGAGCTTGTTAGACCCATGGCTTGTGGTCAGGGTTAGGCAGGTTATGCATAATTCTTCAGCTACAACTCTGGGTGTGAGAGAAAATGTTTTAGCTTCATCTTCAGCTCTTTTGGTGGATTATATCTCTCCAGTCTGGGGCTGAGGTCTAATTTCCATACCTGCCTTCCCATCCAGTGTCACGCACCTGGTGGTGGAGTCTGTCTTATGCAGGGAACAACCACTCTTGTGCACCTGATTCTGGGACACCTGGTAGAGCAGACAGGAGGCCGAGAGTGCAGGATGGCATGAGGGCTGGATAGTCTCTGATGATGGTGTGAGAGGTTCCGGAGCGGTTCGTACAGATAAGAAGGAAGGTGGTTCAGGCTGGGTCGGCAACTGGCGGGCGGTGCGGTACAAAAGAGTAGGCAGAAGAATGGTCAAGTCCAAGCAGAAGTCGTAATCAGGTGGGCAGTGGAGGTACAAGGGATCAGGCACAAGAATGGTCGTGGGTAGCCGGGGGTTGGTGCAGGCGGATATCAAGCAGGTCAGGTCAAGCCGGGTCTTCGGGTCTAATGTAAATAATATAACTGGGTACTAACATTTTTAGGTAAAGTTGATCCAGGGTGAATCCGATTGCCTCTCGGGGAATCAGGAAGGAATTGTTTCCCCCGTTATAGCAAATTGGATCATGCTTTGCTGGGGGTTTTTGCCTTCCTCTGGATCAACTGAAGGATTGTATATGAGATTATTTGTTTTTTTATATATATATATACTTTTTTTTTTTTTTTTTTTGGTTGAACTAGATGGACTTGTGTCTTTTTTCAACCTGACTAACTATGTAACTATCACTATGTAACTATGTAACTATCTTCAGGAAACAAGAACGAGCAAACAGGAACAGAGCTGAGGCTCACAGGTACACTAAACGCTGTAGGACGGACAGCACTGGCTGCAGGGTGCTGTCTGCTTAAATGGGGCCGTTTGACCGCGCACACTCTTCCAGACCCCGTTTCCCTGGGCAACAGTTGTTTCCTGACATCCAGACTGATCTTTCTTACCTGAACCTGTTTTTTTTGTCCTAGGCTCGCTCTAGGGACTTGTTTCATGTGAGGGTTGTTCCTACTGTTTTCTGTTGATTATATCAGGTTGTCAGTTTTTTGTTTTCCCTATATGGGAATTTTTTTTCCACATGTTTTGGTGAGTTCTGGTTGATCATCTTGCTTATTCAGGTTTGGTGTTCCCTTCTGTGTGGAGTCATTTACCTCTGGCAGTGCCCTTCACTATCTTGGTCTGGAGGTGTCCTTCTCTATCCTGATCTGGAGCATAAGATTGATTCCCTGTACCCTTCCTTTGTTCATTTTGCAGGGTCCCCGATCTGATAGGGGGCTCTAACTCTAACTCTGGTTTTAGATTCAGGTGTTGGTTCTTCAGGCAGCTCCTGGGCTGCAGGCATTCCCCCAGTTTTCTTTGTGGGTCCTGTTAGCAGTTGTCTTAAACTGCTTTTGGACATCCCAACTGTATCTGAATTCCCGTGTCCCTCAATGGACGAGAAAGAAAAAGGGCATTTAGTATTGTAAAATCCTTTTTTTGAAGTCTAAAAAGAGACGCAGACTTCACCCCTCTGTGTTCGTGATCATGCCCTTGGTACTACTTGCTACCAACTGAGTCATACAGTGAGCAGAAGCAATTTTACTAGGGCTGGCTTACAGTTTTTCTGTTTGCCAGCATCCATTTTTCCTGTTGGTGACAGCATAACCCGACTGTATCTGTATTCATATGTGGACTCCAAGAAATGGATTTTATAATAAGTAATTTATTATTGCGGATGTGTGTATGTTTTAGTGTTATATGACTCGCTGACATATAATAAATATTAAAGATGTGTGTGTGTTTCATGCTATATGATGTACTCAGTGTATACAGTATATATTATAGACTTGTGTATGTTTTATTGTATATAACATACTGGCAGTATTTAATATGTATTGACAGTATATAGATATCACAGAGGTGTGTTGTTTCATACTATATTGCATACTGCCAGCATATAATGTATATTACAGGTGTGTGTATATTTTTCATACTATATAATGTACTCACAGTATATAATGGTATATTACAGATGCTGTATACATACACCCAGGCAGTCAACTTTGGAAGGGCTGGAAGGGGACTCATGCAGCCCCATATTTCAGCCTGGTGCAGCAGATGCAGGATGAGCGGTACGTCCTTCACCCACTCTTGCTGTCGTTTTTACACTTTCTTCTTCTTCTTTCTTTTATTTTGAATTCTAGGCAGGTTACAATTTGTCATGTGCAGTATTGAGGGTATAGAAAGGTAATTATAAATGTTGCATAAGGTTCACAGTATATCTTCCCAATATACACAGCGTTTCTGACACGCATAATATAAGGACACAAGTGTTTGTACCTGTAAAACAAAATACCAAGTGAACCCGAGAAAAAAGGTGGCAAGGTATGAGCATGGTGTGGATGGGTAGAGAGAATCCCGGGGTTTAGAGTGGTGGATAGAAAACCATGGAGTTTTGTGGTTAATGGTAAGTGTTGGCTCTTAAAGGGGAATGTGATAGGGTTCAAGAAGAGAAGAGTCAAAGCCAGGCGAGTGGCAATTGTTTCTCCAGGGCTGCCATATTTTAGTGTATTTAGGAATCCTTTCTTGTAGTATGGCCTAGATTTTTTTAGTTTATTACAGCTTGAGCAACCCTGTTTTTGGTTTAGACTCTTCCAGGCCTTGACTATAGTCTGACTGCAGCAGTGATTTATTTATTACAGGTACTTATATAGCACTGTCAATTTTCACAGCGCTTCACATATATATATTTTTGTACATTCACTTCAGTCCCTGCCCTCAAGGAGCTAACAATCTAAGGTCTCTAACTCACATTCATACACATAATAGGGCCAGTTTAGAGAGGAGCCAATTAACCTACCAGTGTAGAGTGTGAGAGGAAGCCCACGCAGGCACAGGGAGAACATGCAAACTCCAAGCAGGTAGTGCTGTGGTTCGAACCAGCAACCCTTGTGCTGCTAGCTTAGCTTGTGCTAACCACTTAGCCACCCTGATATGTAATAAGAGCTTGAATTGTGAGTTAGTGATATCAAATGGTAGTTTACTTGGGTCTAGAAAGATAGTGGAATCAAGGAGGTTTGAAATTACTCCAAAAAAATATTGGCCCAAAGTATACTAACAGCCAGGCATGTCCACCATATGTGTAGGTGGGTCCCTAGATTTCTGCAGCCCCTGAAGCATGTGGTTGTATAGTTAGCGACAAATTTGGTCAAGACCAAGTACCATCGGGATAAAATGTTGTAATTTGTTTCTGGTGGAGCCGCATTCTAAATATAGAACGTTGTGGTAGCCCAGATTTGGTACCACTCATCAGGTTCAAGGGTAACACCAAGGTCATCAGTCCATGTATTAGTATAAGGAGGGGGGTGAGGTGAAAGTTTGGAAATCATTGCAGAGTAGATCATTGAGATTAGGCCTGTGGAGTGGGGGTCTTTGGAGCATTTGTGATAAAAAAAAAGGAGAGATGGTCCATGAATTGAATTTGGAAGATGCACGTATAAAGATATTTTTAAATATCTAAAGATTTCCGATCCCGGGAGACAGGATTTCTCTTACAGGACCTGAAAAGGTTTAATGCAGTTTGGGCCATTAAATTGGTGTAATCAAGTCAGATGTACTTTGGTCCAGGTTTCAAAGGAATCAGGGGAAACATAGCTTGGGTAGAAAGAGGGGTTGCACAAGAATGAGGGAATGTATGGGGAAAGGAATCCATTGATATGCTTGAACTCAGAGTTTTATCTGTCCATGCGGAGATTTTCTGTTACTTTTTCTCTGTATTTCCAGAAATGAGGAAGTGGACAGACTCCAGTCTGAGATCCAGCAGAAAAACACCATGTGAGTAACTTTATACATCTATGAAAGCAAGCAAAGCTGTATCAGGTTCCTTGTTTCCTGAAAGGCCCTACCTGATATTCTGTCAGATTGTCCCTTTAGGCTGGGTTCACACTGCAGCGCGGCGTGGCTCACAGCAGGGGTCCGTTGTGTCCCCGTCCACGGTTTCAGCCCAAATTTTTGGCTGAATTCAGACCTGAAACGGACCAGAAGACGCACAATTCGCATCAGAGCCACTCCAGAGATGTGTGAACCGGCTCCATAGAGAACTGGTCACAATCTCCTGACATGCGAATTGGATGCAAGGAAACCTGCATCCATTTGCAATAGTGTGAACCCAGCCTCAATCCCATTAATACTGCAGAGAAGCACAGACAGTCTTTATTTCAGATTATTTGCTGAATGTGGCATCACGCTGTCCTTCTTGTCCAGTCAGAGAACGCAGTCACTAAATTCTCATAGAAGTTTTAACATTTCAAAACTCCTTTTCAATCTCTTTAAACCTGCAGGTTTTATTAAAATAATCCCTGGTGATACTGCCATAACGGTCCTTGTTCAGGCATTTTCTGTTATAGGGGGGCAACTGTCTCCTAATTTTTCTCCTGTGTTGTCACGCTGTGAACGAGTTACTTGGAGACTACAAGTGGGAATTTGAACACGCGTTTGAACAGCCATGGCCCATTGGTGGCATGTCACCATCAGGAAACCCACCCTGAAAATTACAATGCAACCATCGCATAGTGCATGTAGACAGGAATTGGCTGCAAAGAGACTGCAGAAGATCAGAAGCATTCAGATAAGATTTTTTTTTTTTAAAGGTGAAAACAATGATTTTATTTAAAAAAAAATGAAAATTGTTTATGATACACAGTGCACAAAGTAAACTAAATGTCATCTGATTAGGGTTACATTAATAAAGACATTAGAAAGAGCCAGGTCTAACATTACCGTCCTTCACCTATTCTGAATATGTTCTGCTATTCCCATCCATTGGTTTCTGTTCAGTCACCAACTCTTCTCTCCTTGTCCTCCTCTGATCCTGGGAAGCTTTTTCTGTATTCCTGAACAAGAATTAGAGCTCATTCTGCATTTCCTGATCAGATTATCCAAGTTGCATACAGCAAAGTTTCTTTGTGACATATTTTTCTTCTAATATTTCCTGTCAGTCCTATAAATTTGCCGTCCAGAGCAATATCCGTTTAGTAGCAGGAAGTTTCTGACTTTATATGAGCTATGAACCCAGATTTTCCCTTTAATATATTTGTGACTTGAATCTGGTGTTAGAGAGCACAGGGCTGTGAACGTTTACATACCAGAAACAGTCTGCAGCAGACATGTCAATCAAGAATCTTAAATCTGAACTCCAGCCACACAGACACAAATACTCAGTTTAACTAAAACTAACTATATGTAAGTGTCTCTACCTTCCAAGACTTTAAAATTTGTGTTCATCCAGTTTTGTGATGCAGGCACCCCTGCTAGACAACATAGACTGGCCAGTGACCTGACTGTTTAATACTACACTCAAAGTGAAACTATATTATATCTTTATTCTCCAAAAATAATCAGTACACTACCTAATAGCCCTGTAATCTGTCTTCCTGAAATTGTTTCTTTATGTGTTCTTTTGCCTCCCTGTAACATCCTCCACAAGTTCCAAAACCTCTCATTTTCCTTCTCAATTCTGTTTGTTTGGAATTAGCAGTGAATATTAGCTGTGGTCATGTGCACTGCTCTATGCATACTACACATCTCATAGTCTCTAGACCAGGGATGTCAAACTCAATTTCATTTTGGGCCACATCAGCATTATAGTTGCCCTCAAAGGGCTGTTTGTATCTGTAAGACTATATGCATTTATCCAAGGCTTTTTTTTCTCAGAGAATGGGTGCAGGAACTCAGCTATGCCCCCCGCTGAACCGCATTGAAAGATGGGTGTGGCTAAATTGCAGAATGCAAGTTCAGGGGGCACACTATGTATAGAATGCAGGGTTCAGGGGCATGCTATGTACAGGGTTCAGGGGCTTGCTATGCACAGAGTGCCGGGTTCAGGGGCATGCTGTGTACAGAGTGCAGGGTTCAGGGGCTTGTTATGTACAGAGTGCAGGGTTCAGGTGCACACTATGTACAGAGTGCAGGGTTCAGGGGTACGCTATGTACAGAGTGCAGGGTTCATGGGTGCGCTATGTACAGAATGCAGGGTTCAGGGGCACGCTTTGTACAGAGTGCAAAAAAAGGAGGGGTTTGGGACTTTAAATGAGGTGTGTGGGATCACCCATCTCCATCCCTAAAGCTATATGCAAGAAAGAGAGGGTTTGGGACTTTAAATGAGATAGGTCTAGCATGGGTAAAAGATAAGGCAATGTAAGAAGACATGTTTTATTCAATACATTCAAAAACATGACATAGTAAAATGAGTACATGCATAGTAAAACAAGCATATCAATCTCATATTAACCAGATATTCATGAAACAATCATAGCAACTTTGAGATGACATATTGAAGTATAAAACAGTTGTACATGATATAGGATCGCTTGAAAAGCAACATGGTGGGGTAAGTTGGGAGTGGATGAAATAAAAACCATCTAAAAAGAAAACGGTGCATCAAAATTAGCGCACGTTTCGTGGGTTCCTACCACATCATCAGGGGCAAGTGCACCTATGTCTGTAAAAAAGCATAAATAAAACAATATGGTCCAATGTTACACCCAAACACGAGGGAGACTATACAGTATCTCTCACATTTTTGTAAATATTTTATTATATCTTTTCATGTGACAACACTGAAGAAATTACACTTTGCTACAATGTAAAGTATGGTTTATGGTTTTGGCCACTGTGCTGCAGCTCAGTTTCAGGGACTTGGCAATCTTCTTATAGCCTAGGGCATCTTTATGTAGAGCAGCAATTCTTTTTTTCAGATCCTTAGAGAGTTCTTTGCCATGAGGTGCCATGTTGAACTTCCAGTGAGCAGTATGAGAGAGTGAGGGTGATAACACCAAATTTAACACACCTGCTCCCCATTCACACCTGAGACCTTGTAACACTAACAAGTCACATGACCCCGGTTGGGAAAATGGCTAATTGGGCCCAATTTGGACATTTTCACCAGCGGTTTAGATATTAATGGCTGTGTGTTGAGTTATTTTGAGAGGACAGCAAATTTACACTGTTATACAAGCTGTACACTCACTACTTTACATTGTAGCAAAGTGTCATTTCTTCAGTGTTGCCACATGAAAAGGTATAATAAAATATTTAGAGAAATGTGAGGGGCGTACTCACTTTTGTGAGATACTGGAGGGGAGATATTAACTCATCCCACTGAGTACTTACATGTTAACTAATGTGAACATGAAAACTGGTGGCTGCTTAAAATGTTCATCCTGGGAGCTGAGGAAGGGGCCCGCAGGAAAGCCAGTCACACATCATAATCCCTAGAGGAAAGGAAACAAGTGACCAAAAAGAAATCCATTTGGGCTCCAATGCTGAAAAGGTGAGTAAATCAGGTAGACTGTGAATACATGAAGGTATGTAATAGTGTTAAAAAGTATTGAACAGAAACTGGAGCAAAACCAAGATGAAAGGTAGGTACAGGGTTCAGGGGCACACTATGTACAGAGTGTGGGGTTCAGGGGCACACTATGTATAGAATGCAGGGTTCAGGGGCATGATATGTACAGGGTTCAGGGGTACACTATGTACAGATTGCCGGGTTCAGGGGCACGCTATGTGCAGAGTGCAGGGTTCAGGGGCATGCTATGTACAGAGTGCAGAGGTTCAGGAGCACACTATATACAGAATGCAGGGTTCAGGGGCACGCTATGTACAGAGTGCAGGGTTCAGGGGCACAATATGTACGGAGTGCAGAGGTTCAGGGGCACGCTATGTACAGAGTGCAGGGTTCAGGGGCTTGCTATGTACAGAGTGCAGGGTTCAGGGGCTTGCTATGTACAGAGTGCAGGGTTCAGGGGCTATGTGCAGAGTTCAGGGTCTTGCTATGTACAGAATGCAGGGTTCAAGGGTGTGCTAAGCACAGTGTGCAGGGTTCTCTTTCACAGGCTGTCCACATCTCACTTCCACCCCTCTTTAGCTACAACCTCTGCACCACTCTGCCCCATTCCCTACCTCTGCACACATATCCCTCCCCAGCCCTCTTTTCTCCCCTCACCCCCAAAAGTTTCTTTGCATCTCACCTACACGGTCTGGCTCTAGTACCCCCCGGCAGTGTAGGTGGCTCTGTCTCTTTCTCTCACTCACCAGCGAGATTATTGGTTGGCATCTGTGCACCTGGGCACAGATGGGGATGACAGTGCAGCTTACAAAATGATGCCTCATCCCACACTGCACCTGCATCTTCCTTGCCCCCGCCATGAGTGCAGGGCAGGCAGGGATCTGTAAGAGATGCAGAGAGGAAAGTGGTACTTGTTAACACAAAAGACTACTTTGTTTACAAGTGACAATGGTGAGCGGGGAACAGAGGGTGAGAGCTGGAGGTGGTGAAATGGAGTTCCGCTACATTCCAGCTGAAAAAAATCGCTGGGTGCGGGGGCCACATGAAATGGCCTGGCGAGCCTCATTCCACCCTTGGGCCTTGTGTTTGACACATGTGCTCTAGTCCATCTTGGGACCGAGCAAGAGAGGGTCACTACAGTCCTACTGCATATGAGACCACAAAGAAAAGTAGCCACCCTTTAACAAGAAGTCGGACAAATAAATTTGGAGCAGGCTGAGAGCAATAGAAGGTACTTTTTGGAGTAAGAATAAATATTAGATTCTTTTTTCTTTTAAACCAGAGTTTAGTGTCACTTTAACCACTTCACCCCCGGTAGGATTTCCCCCTTTAGGACCAGAACACTTTTTTTGAGATTCGGCACTGCGTAGCTTTAACTGACAATTGTGCGTTCATGCGACGTTGTACCCAAACAAAATTTGCGTCCTTTTTTTCCCCAGAAATAGAGCTTTCTTTTGGTGGTATTTGATCACCTCTGCGTTATTTATGATCACCGCTATAAATAAAAAAAGAACATCAATTTTGCCAAGAACCTATTTTTCTTACTTTTTGCTAAAATACAAATCCAATAAAAAAAACTAATTTATTCATCAGTTTTGGCCGATTATATATTCTTTCTCACATTTTGTGGTAAAAAAAATTGTGTCTATTGATTGGTTTGCACAAAAGTTGCCGCGTTTACGAATGATGAGAATTCATTTTTGGGGTTTTTATTTTTTTTAATATATTTTACCAGTAATGGCAGTGACCTGCAATTTTTAGCGGTACTGCGATATTGCGGTGGACATGTCAGACCATTTTGACACTTTTTTGGGACCATTGGCATCTATACAGCGATCAGTACTATGAAAATGCACTGATTACTGTGTAAATGCCTTTGACAGTGAAGGGGTTAATCTGGAGGGGGCGCTATAAGGGTTAACTGTGTTCCCTGTGTGTGTTGTAACTGTATGGGGGCTGGGCTGGCAGGGGGAGGGGAGTGATCACGGCTTCCATATACAGGAAGCCTGTGATCACAGCCCTTCCCCCTCTGTCAGAACGGAGATCCGTGTTTACATACACGGACCTCCGTTCTCTCACTGCGGGGGAGCCATCACGCGTAGCCGGCGGAGATCAAGTCCGCCCTACCCACTCCCTGGCCCCCCCGTAACACAGCGAACGTGCCTCCAGTGAGGCGCGCGCTCACAATACTCATTATCGCGGCCGCCATTAGGTGACGGCGGTTTGCGATAACTAACCACTTTGACGCCGTCAAGCTGCTAGTGGTTAAGCAATAAAACAAAACTCGACCACCAGCCCGTTAGTTGAACATGTTCAGAAACGTATACTAGTAGCATTAAAAATACATTTAAAAATGCGTTAAAGGAGAAGTATGGCCAAAGCTCTTTTGGCCATGCTTCTCCTGTGGGTAACAGGAATGCTAAAATCTGCTGTCAGCTGATGTCACAGAGCTTCTCCAGGCTCTGCAGATATCCTGACAATAATGTCGGGATTCACCCAGATGTCATGCTGCTGAGAGCCTGAACCAGCCGATCCTGTCCCCTGCACAGCCCTTCGCTCTGGTGAATGCTAGAGGGGCAGAGCAGAAAGCCATTGACTGACAGTCACCGCTCTCTGCTCACTGAAGACTAAGAACTGAGCAATCAGCAGTCTTTGATTGATACGTTTTCGGTCTTCAAGGCAGTGGTAGACAGCTACCTACCAAGATATCCAGTTGAAGGGTTTAGACAAACCATTTACCACTGACAAGTGTTTTTTTTTAAATCTTTTTATTAAAATTTTTAAAAATTATACAAAAATAGAACATAAACTAGCGACCACACAACAAAGAATGTGCCTTGAGGTTAAGGGCATGCAGGGCCACACAACCATACAGTTGAACCACCATCTATGATAACAGAGACCAACTATATAACTAGTAAGAAGAGAAAAGTTCATAGTCCTGATACACAAGGCTGGCAAGAGCCCCGACTTGTGCGCCTCCTACCGTCCAATATCGCTTTTAAACGCAGATGCCAAGGTATTAACGAAGGTTCTGGCGACCAGGCTTAACTCGGTTATCCTTTCCCTGGTGAATGGAGACCAGACGGGCTTCATGCCGGGGAAGGGAACTGATATTAACTTGCGTAGCCTCTATACACATATTTCCCATGCGGCGGCGGAGCCCTCTTCAGGAGTGGTCGCCTCGTTAGACGCGGAAATGGCCTTCGATTCCGTTGAGTGGGAGTTTCTGTGGCAGGTGTTGGAGAGATTTGGGTTCGGCCCTAAATTTATATCCTGGATTAGGCAACTGTACGCTAATCCCTCAGCCAGAGTCCGAACTAATGGACTGCTCTCGTCCCCCTTCTCTTTGGACAGGGGTACCAGACAGGGATGCCCTCTGTCGCCGGGGCTTTTTGCCCTGGTGATGGAGCCTCTGGCTATTTTACTCCGAGCCTCTGAGGAGGCGGACAG
>BLSH010523904.1:2821412-2837919 GCA_018402905.1 Glandirana rugosa | reverse complement strand
GGTATACTTACTCGAGTGACAAACCAGATAAAACAATTTATAAGATCACCCCTACCCCTGTCCTCATACAGCTTTCTGTATTTCCTTGAATCCCTCCTTCCAGTAGAATTAATTTAATTAAGATGGCTGACTCCTATCTCCATTGCAGAAGGTCTAGACCGTAAATAACTGCTCTACAACGTTGTGACCCATCTGTAACAGTAGGTCTATAAATGGTCCCAGAGAGACTTAAAGCTAGGGGTCTATAAATTTAAATCTCTGTCCCCACTCCCTTCGTCTCCGGCCACCCAAACGATTGTAACCCCTTTCTCCCTTCTCATCCCTAAAACAGGTTAATTAAAAATAGGGGCTCTTCCTGTAGAATTAATTTAATTAAGATGACCTTCCTCCCTAAGTTCCTTTATGTCTTTCGACATACTCCTGTCCCCATCCCCACTAGAATATTTAACAAAATAGACCAAACAGTGAGCTCATTCATATGGGCGGGTTCACCCCAGGGTTGCAAAGGAGGTGCTACATATGCCCCTCTCGTTGGGAGGACTGGCCCTTCCCAATTTCCGCAAGTACTATTGGGCGGCGGTGTTGGTCACAATTCGTTGGTGGTTTACCCAGACTTCTTCTAACCCGGCGGTAAACGTAGAGGCGGCCATTCTGGGCTCGTACGCTGCCCTGAGTAACCTAGTGTTTAGGGGTGTTAGAGCTCACCCAGACATGACAGCGCCCATGCGCACTACGGTAAAAGTGTGGGAACAGGTCTCTGCGTTTCTCACAACGCCGGGAACCTGGTCGCCCTATACCCCCCTCTGGGGTAACCCTAAATTGGCCCATTTCCAGTCTATTCCTGATCCGTCCCTATGGGCCCGGTATGGAATTAAAATACTCCAACATATTATGCCTGAGGGGTCACTGCTATCTTTCGATCAGCTACGCGAGACCTATCAGCTTCCTACAACAATGTTTTTCTGCTATATTCAGCTACGACATGCAGCACAGGCTCAATTCCCAACTAGGCTGACATTAGACTCTCATGGAGTGGAGAAATTCCTTATTTCACGGAATGTGGATCGAGTGCTCTCTGCACTCTATCTCAGGATTACTTCTGCTGACTCTGGCAGAGGGGAGGCATTATTCAATAAATGGAAATCAGACATTCCTAGTCTTGACGATGAGGATTGGCAGGAGGGGATTCAGCAGTATATTCCCCTTATGGTAGCATCAGGGATAGGTATATACAGCTTAAGTTCCTACACAGGGCCTATTACACCCCTCAGAGGCTGGCAAGGATCTTCCCCTCCAGGTCGGATAGATGCCCTAAGTGTACTGGGGATCCTGCCCGATGATACAACAATTTTGGCTGGGGGTGACTCAGGTACTTAGTTCAGTGGCTGGTATTCCTCTGGGACTGGACCCGGTGGTCCTGTTGCTGGGAGTCACGGATGTGGTGATCAAGAACACCTATAAAAAATTGTTCTTATTCTATGCAGCATTTTATGCTAGGAAAACTATACTGCTCAAATGGAGAGAGGCCGCCCCTCCCATGGTGTCTCAGTGGAAGACATTGATAGATGCGGTCCTTCCATTATATAAACTTACTTATATGAATAGAAAGTGCCCTAAGAAATTTGAAAAAATTTGGGGAGAATGGGGGAAGGCCTGACGGTTCTGAGATGGTCCCGGCCCGCTCCTCCCCCCCCCTCTTCCTTTTGGGGGGGGGGGGGGAGATGTATTTGTAACTAATCCGGTCTTTTTGTATGATAAATGTGTTTGACACTGCCACTTATGTTGACTGCTATTCATATAATTCTATCTGCCTAATATTACTGCGAATTACTGGATTATTTGTATTTGTAATCGCTCGTTGAGTGACTCTTACTTGTATGCTACCTATGCTCTTGTTTGATTTTGAAAACAATAAAAACTTTTCTGTTAAAAAAAAAGAAGAGAAAAGTTACCCATCCGCCCCTTCCAACCCGTCTCCCTTTATGCCTTGCGGCCAGTGTTAATTTTGTCGACTAAAATATTTTCGTTGACTAAACTAATACAATTTTAGTCTACTAAATACGACTAAAACTAAAAGAATTGAGATGACCAAAATACGACTAAAACTAAAATGGCATTTTAGTCAAAAGACTATGACTAAATCTAAATTGAAATTTGACACCAAAATTAACACTGCACTACCACATAAGAATATGTAGAGGCATCTACTAAGCTGCTAAAAGAAAAAAAAAAAGGTTTTTCTTATTTTTTTTTCTTATTATTAATGTTGGTAATATATTCAGGTAATATGTGCAATGGCATTACAGTCAATAGAGTTTACAGTTCTTTGTTTTTTATATTTTCAGATTGTGCTTCTGTTTGTCAAAAAGCAATATTTTTGTTTGTTTATGAAACTTGGTTTTATTTATAAAGACGTTATATATCACAACGGCTAAATCTGTGTCTGTAGTGCATGTTCAAACCTAAAGGCCCCTTCCACACAGGGCGGATTCGCTCAGCAGACTCCGCCAGCTCAGAATGAGATCGCTCCATTGATCTCCACTGAGCCAGCGGATGACAGGTCAGTCTCTGTTCACTGTGCAGGGACAGACCTGACAGATCATTTTCCATGGGGATGGCTGGCAAACGTATCACCATCCGTCTGTTTTGAGCAGATGGCAGACGGGTGTCAGCGGACACATCTCCGCTGACATCCGCCTGCCCATAGAGGTTTATGGGTGGCCCGCTCGGATCTGCCTGAAAAACGGACAGGCGGATCCCAGCGGGCTTATCGTGTGAAAGGGGTCTAAGAGTCCTTTCACACGTACGGATCGTTCAGGTCCGCCTGGCAATTTTTCAGGTGGGCCTGAACAGAAGCTCCATTCTCCTCTTTGGAGCAATGGATGCCAGCGATGGGAATTCGCACCGCATTGCACAAAAAACGCACACGTTTTTTGTGCAATGCAGAGTGCGAATGCACCACACATATGTGAACCGGACACATTGAAAACCATGTGTTTTCAAGTGTCCTGCGAATTGGATGTGGTTTAAGTTGCATCCAATTCACATAGGTGTGAACCCAGCCTAAAGCTAAAATAATTCAGATGACTAAAATATGACTAAAACTAAAATGGCATTTTTAGTTCAAAGACTAACTAAAACTGAATTGAAATTTGATGTCAAAATTAACACTGCTTGTGCCCCCAGTATAACTAGAGGAAAGAAACTGTCATAAAACATCATCGTGCAATTATGGATTGCCTTATCAGGAAACGAAACATGGACCATCCCTGTAAACATCAGGATTAAGGAATACCAATGCAAATCAGCTGAACCATAGGCCATAGCTCAAGTATCCTAAAAGAGGGACTGAGGTGCTTACAATAATCAACATTTATTCATTTATGTAAAACCTTTATCCCAAAAGAAAAAAAAACAGGTACTATAACTGCCTAAAAAGGATTGGCTGGAGTTCAGTTTAATTTGTTAAGCAGGGTTACAAACAATTTTTTCTCGTTCAACCAGCGGGTTGAATGAAAAAAAAAAGAAAAAAACTGCCAGATCCATGCATCCACATAAGCAATCTCCCCTGCTGCTCTATTGTATTCTGACAGCGGGCCTCCCCAATCAGAATACACAGATCAGTGTTGCAGCCTAACTAGAATCATAGTTTTCCAGAATGACCGTTCAACAAAAGGCAGTTGTTGGACCATCCAGCTTCTTTTGAACAGAGCGTAGTACACATGGATTGAAAGTCGTTTGGTTCCTGCTGAACGTGAATACCTTGCTTTAGTCCAGTGTCGCTACAAAGAGGATCTGTCACGGCCCATGCTATAACAAGGGACCTTGTAATATAGTAGCAATAAAGGTGATAAAAAAAAAAGCTACAGGTAAACTGTTAAAAACCTTTAAATAAGAAAAATAATACAATTATTTTAAAAATTGTACCCGTGCTCACATGCATACGTGGGTATTGCACATATGTAAACGGTGACCACACCACACATGTAAGGTATCGTGTGCGAACATCAAAGCGAGAGCAATAATTTTAGCACCAGACCTCCTGTGTTACTCTAAACTGGTAACTTGTAAAGACTTTTAAAGCGTTGCCTATGGACCTTTATACGTAGCGTAATTTGCCGCCGCTCAACAGGCAGATGCAATTTTAAAGCATGTTTGGTATCTATTTACTCAGAAGATGCAATCAATCCACTTGCTTGTAATATTTTTTCCAGATTGGATGAGCAGGATCAACGCATGGATCAGTTTGCCATAGCGTTACAGACGCTCCTGAATCGCACTGCTCACCTGGTTCCTCCCATGGTGGCTGCACCAGCACAACCTGTGTTGCAGGCTGTTCCCATGGATGCTCAAGCCTCTGTGCAGGCATTACCTCTACAAGGGGTATATCTGGTTCCGCTCCACTTCCCCAGCGATTTGGGGGTGATCCAGTTCAATGCAGAGGGTTTCTCAACAAGGTTGGGATATACATTGAAATGCTGCCCCAGGTGTTCCCCACGGACAGAAGCAAAGTAAGCTTCCTGATTTCTTTGCTTTCTGACAGAGCCTTGGCCTGGACAGACCCTCTATTGGAGATGCAAAAGCCCGTTGTCCAGAGTTACACAGAGTTTGTGGCCTCCTTTAAAAGGGTATTTGACGTTCCCACACGCTCCACTACTGCTGCCATAAGCCTCATGTCCATCAAGCAGGGTACAAGAACAGTTGCCGATTACGCTATTGAATTCTGTACTCTGGCAGCAGAGGTTGCTTGGAACAATGAGGCTCTCGTGGCTGCTTTTTCTCATGGTCAACATCAAAGATAAGATAGCAGCCCAAGACATACCTACTGAGCTGGAGAGGTTGATCACATTTGCCATTCTCATTGACTCCAGACTCAAAGAGAGTCCTTCCTTTAAGGAGCGCTTGCGGAAGCCTCCTGTACGTTTGGCTCTGAGCTTTGTAGTCCCACCCGTGCCTCCTTCACCTCCCATACCTCCTGGTTCCCAGCCTCTCAGTGAAGTAGAACCCATGCAGTTGGGCTTCACATGTCTCTCGGATGAGAGAGCCTATAGGAGGGAGAGAGATTATGCCTTTATTGTGGCCAGGCAGGTTACTTTTTGAAGTCTTGTCCTACCCGTCCAGAGGGACGGTTGCACCTGAGGTCCTGTAGGAGGCAGACTAAAGGTGGCATTGTTACGTTCCCCTTCATCCGTAAGGATAAGCCCCTGGTTCCGGTTACCCTTTCTTGGTCTGAGTCATCCATCAAGATACAGGCTCTAATCGACTCTGGGGCTGCAGGCCTTTTCATAGATAGTACCCTTGTGTCTAAGCACTTGATTCCACTGCAGCTTCAGGCCACTCCACTCGCCATTGAGGCAATTGATGGGACAGCTTGCCCAGGTAACTCATGAGACTGCTCCATTGACCATGGCCGTAGGGGCTCTTCACTATGAGATAATTTCCTCTCCTCATTTTCCGGTGGTTATTGGTTATCCTTGGTTCCTGGATTCAGGACCCTGCTCGGCTGACTCTCCTCCTGGTTCCTGACCCTGCATTCCGTTTTTTTTACTTCGCTCATCTCTGGACTCCTGTTTCACTGGCTTGCTCTGACTATCCGTTCTGGTTACTGAACCCTGGCTATGTTTTGACCACGTTTATAACATTTTACCTTTTTATTAAAACGTGTGATTTTACTGCACTTCTGTCCTTGTCTGATTCATGGTTCCTGACAAGAACCAAATAAGTGAAGTAGGAAAAAAAGGTAAAAAAAAAAAAGTCTCATCCAAATAGGAACCAATATATGTGGTATTAGACACCAAAGATCCAAAAATATTTTGTGCACAGTGTGAACCATAAAGGAAAAAGCATCCCAGGTTCCGGTATAGCTATAAGAAGAGCAATCTTCTGGTGGTACCATGGTACTGCCATCTTAGGTCATGTTTTGGTCTGACCACCACGCTGGTGGATTGCTCTTTTTATAGCTATACAGGAACCTGGGATGATGTTTTTCCTATTTGGATAACACTTTTTTTCCCTGCTTCACTTATTTTGTTCTATCACCTCCAAAATCAGACCCTATCGGTGATGGGTATCTATTGGCGACTTTTTTTTTTTTTTTTTTAATGAGTATTGACATGTTTGTGGACATATATCTTGTCTGGCTGAGGTCATATAAGGCGTGATGAATTGATGACTCTCTTGTGGTCAACATTTGAGTTATTAGGCTTACCAATATTGAAATGTGGATCCTATAGAAGCTGCTCATTCGGGCGAAACACGTTGATCCATATACATCAAATTTTGGCGCGGGGTTCCCCTTAAAATCCATATCAGGCCTGAAGGGCATGGTACAGACTTTGGGGGCGATCCCCACGCAATTTTTTTTAATTTTGTGCATGGGGTTCCCCTTAAAATCCATAGCAGACTTGAGGGGAGTGGGGGGACCACCACGCAATTTTTTTCAGTGATTTTTATCTATATTGCCGGTAACCGGCAATACATTACAGCCATGAGTGATTTTAAATGACAATTTGCCTTTACAAATGCCATTTTGCAGTGGCACTGTTCTAAACATCACACAGATGCACCACTTTACAGGCATACCAAGGGGACCCCCCAGGCATGATATTTAAAGGAATATTTCATTTTTATTGTTTCACTTTAATCATTATTAAAATCACTGCTCCTGAAAAAGCGATTAATTTTAAACTTTTTTTGCATTGGTACATGTCTCCTAGGGCAGTACACGGGTCCTCATACACTTTTTATGGCAATAACTTGCATATAAGACTTTAAAATAAACGCTTGATTTTTCATGTTCGTATCTCATTGACTTTAATAGAGTTCGCATGTTTGCACAAATTTTTTGCCTGTTTGCAAGTTCTGGTGCGAACCGAACTGTAGGGTGTTTCGGCCCATCCCTAATCTTTAATACATAACTGAATGTAATTGTGATTTTTATATGTAGCTGCTTTAACACAGGCACATAGGCAAAATAGAACTACTTTTTAAAACAGATGATTGCATAAATCTTCTGACATCATCCTCCACAGAGTGTGCATATCTCCCCAGAAGACCAACCAACAGACTGTACCTGCGAATGTCTGCTGGAGGCCATACAAATTATTGCTATTCCCCAATCTGACAGGAATATACCAGGACAAGGAACAATAATCCCACATCTGGGGGATCTTTTAGGATCTCTGAGAGCGATCACCTGTTCATGATGGTGTGGATGGTGGTGAAAGGAGCTTGCCTTTCTTGTTGACACAAGATTTACAGTATATATTTTTATGTTTATTTTGTGCCCTGCTGGAGAGATTCCATTTTTTCTCGATGCTGTATGGGTCAGTTTACAGAGGTCTCCAGTTAGCTATGGTGTGGTCACAGAGACACAGCGTATCCTTGTTTCTACAGCTACCACATGGAAAACACTGGCCTCCTTACCATGATCTCAGCAGTGGGGGAGAAAAGGAAAAGTGAGTGGAGAAGGCGGCATGAAAGTGAATCTGTTACTTTTCTCTCACAGTTATCTGAACCAATGATCTCAAGATTTATGGAGAGTCTCTCTGTGTACAATACACCCAGTCTGCTGTATTATGCTCTAAATCTACAATGTCGTTGTTACTCCTACTGTAAGCTTTACATACCTGAGAGAAAAGTCTGTACAGGCCAATGTGAAGTATCAGCAGCCGCAAAAGCCAGGAACTGCAACACTTGCCCCTTTCCAGGCTCTGTAGATCTTACCTACCATAGAATATTCAGGAATAATGATTCCTACCCTCTGCCAGGTTCTGTAGATCTTCACTGGATTGGCAGAATACATCTCTCCCCCCAAATTACATTACAATACCAAGGGTGCCCAAGACTACCAGGATATGCCTCACCTTTGAATAATATACCAATACTACAGGTGCCCAGAACTACCAGGATACTTCTCTCCCTCCAGTGACATGCCAATACCAAAGGTGTCCAGAACTACCAGGATACATCTCACCTCCAAATGATATACCAATACCACAGGTGCCCAGGACAACCAGGATATGTCTCACCTCCAAATGATATACCAGTGGCCAGGGCAACCAGGATATGTCTCACCTCCAAATGATATACCAGTGGCCAGGGCAACCAGGATATGTCTCACTCCAAATGATATACCAGTGACCAGGGCAACCAGGATATGTCTCACCTCCAAATGATATACCAGTACCACAGGTGCCCAGGACAACCAGGATTTGTCTCACCTTCAAATGATATACCAGTTCCACAGGTACCCAGAACTAATGGAAGGCATCTAACCCCCAAATGACATACCAATACCAGAGGTGCCTAGGACTATTGGCTGATGTCTTACCCCTGAGTGACATATCAAAACCACAGGTGTCCAGGACTATCACGAGATGTCTCACCCCCTCATAGCATACAAATGCCACAGGTGCCTAGGTCTACCAGGAAATACCTCACCTTTCAATAGCATACAAGTACTACAGGTGCCCAGAACTACCTGGATACATCTCTCCTTCCAGTGACATGCCAATACCAAAGGTGCCCAGAACTACCAAGATATATCTCACCTCCAAATGATATACCAATACTACAGGTGCCCAGAACTAACGGAAGACATCTAGCCCTCAAATTACATACAAATGCCACAGGTGCCTAGGTCTACCAGGATATGGCTCCCCGCCGAATGGCATACCTGTATTACAGGAAACAGGTCGCACTGCTACTATTTACTTTTTTTAATAGCTTTAATCAACACTCTGCCAGATACAGGCCCCTCCCCTGCTGTGTTTTGCGGGAACATAGGGATAAGCATCTTGTTTGTTCCCTTTTTGGGCTTTTAAATATACCATTAAAAGTGTTTTGTTATATCTTTTTGATAAGTGCAAAAAATACCTGTTGATCCTGCCAGAAATCTTGTGAGCTTGATAACTTCCTGTACTCTCTGCCTGTGCTGCCCTCTTATCAGTTACATTGCTCCCAGCTATAGGTTATAGGCCCAGGGGTTGCATAAAGCACCCGTACAGACAAAGTATGCTCCAAAAACCGTGTGCATGTACTGTTTGGGTGTACACCTCTTGGGAATATTTCCCATTTACTTCTCCCAGCTCTGAGCGGTTGCCGAAGGCGGGACACCCCTGCAGATGCTCCTCATTTCTCCTCTTGACACATTAGGGTAAAAAGCAATCTGGAGAAATCTGAAATAAATCTTTTGATCTTTTGTTGGATGACGGGGCCCCTGGAAGTGTATGGTGCAGAAATGGAAGCCAGGCTGAGACGCGGTGCATGAAAGGAGTGCCGAGATGGCTTTACTGAATACCCCGCTGTCCCATTCAGGCCCAGCCAGAGGGGGCCCACTATGGACTTTGATCTGTATGAGCTCCAAAGAAAAGTAGGAACTAATCCTGGAAGTACATTGGAGGAGAGGCTTGTCTAACGTTAACCTGTTCCCTGCTGATATAACACACACTGCTATTCACAGTTTAACCTCTGACCCTGCCGCAGGCTGATGACTAATTGTGAGCCACACCTCCTGCTGGGGGACATCTTAACACCTCCACTGATGGTTGTAAAAACATTATCCAGAGTGCTAACAAGTCCATCCCTATCCACAGCCTTAGGTGTATTACTGTTTATATCCTGTAGAGTATATATAATGGAGATGAATCATTCTGTACAGGACATTTCTCCTTTCCAAATTCACAAATCTGTTTTAAAAGAGCGACATCACTACTTTCCACATACATTATAATATACAAGAGTGACATTACCACTCTCCAATTCTTAAAAATGTACCAAATAATGACATCACCACTCTCCAAATCTTTAAAATGTTCAAAAGTGACATCACTGCTCTCCAAAAGTATTTTTTTTTTTATTCAGGGATGACATCACTGCTCTCCGGATGTAAATTATATTATGCAGCAGTGACATCACCCCTCTCCAAATTTAAGTTATATTACACATGAGTGACATCACTGTTCTCCAGATATAAGTTCCATTATACAGGAGTGACATCACCGCTCCCCAGATATAAGTTATATTATACAGAAGTGACCTCACCACTCTCCAGATATAAGTTATATTATACAGGAGTGACATCACCACTCTCCAGATATAAGTTATATTATACAGGAGTGACATCACCACTCTCCAGATATAAGTTATATTATAAAGGACTGACATCACCACTCTCCAGATATAAGTTATCTTATACAGGAGTGACATCACCACTCTCCAGATATAAGTTATATTATAAAGGACTGACATCACCACTCTCCAGATATAAGTTATCTTATACAGGACTGACATCACCACTCTCCAGATATAAGTTATATTATATAGGACTGACATCACCACTCTCCAGATATAAGTTATATTATATAGGAGTGACATCACTGCTATCCAGATATAGGTTATATTATACATGAGTAACATCACTGCTATCCAGATATAAGTTATATTATACAGGAGTAACATCACCTCTCTAAATATAAATTACTTTATACAGGACTGACATCTCCGCTCTCCAAATATAAGTTATATTATACAGGAATTATATCACCTCTCTCTATTTTTAAAATATTGTACAGGAATGACATCACTGCTGTCCGGATATCTTATATTATACAGGAATTATATAATCTCTCTCTATTTATAAGTTATATTATACAGGAGTGACATCACCACTCTCCAAATATAAGATATATTCTACGTGAGTGACATCATTGCTCTCCAGATATAAGTTATACAGAAGTGACTTCACAGCTCACCAGATATAAATTATATTATATAGGAGTGACATCCCCCTTTTCAGATATAAGGACTGAGATGCCTGTTCCAAAATGACAGAGTGTTATAAATCCTGGTGATTATGCAGTTCTTGGCTGTGTTCACAAATGTCTGACTCAAATCAGCCCCTGCTGCAGCCTCTGACTTTGTGCCTTGCTATGTTGCAGTCTGATCACTGAAGGGAGAGGAGACTGAGGAAATGCTTCCTTCTGCCAGCAGCAGACTCATGACATCATCTTAATTTAGGCCAAGTCACTGACCTTGACTGAGCGTCAAGGGCAGCTTTTTAATGATCAAAGCTTTTCTGAGAAATGAGACTGTTGCTGTATATTGTGACATGTCAGGGATTTTTTCATGTAGACCTGTAAAGTAACTGACAGGTCCACTTATTAGTAGTTTTGATTGTAAGAAAATAGTGTGAAGCGTGGCACAAGCTTTATGCGATGCTTCAGTGCTATCCATGCAGAACCTGAGAGCCATTTTAATAGCCATAGAAAAGCTGTGCGCTCCTCTGAAACTAAGATCACTTTTTTTTGTCTGATAAACAGGTTTTCATGTTCTATAACCGTCCTGCTTTTGAAGACGTTGCTTGTAGCTTGCATGATTTTTTTTATTAAATTTAATTTGTGTTACATCATTAATTAGATTGTAAGCTCTTTAGGGAAAACATGGCTATATTTTCAGTCTCTAACCTGTTGTTATTATGACATCACATCCGCTGCGGCTTTAATCATATGAGAGGCGGTTTCCTCGGCCGTAGCTCTGCCCCCGGGGGTTTAGCACCGCCGGTCAGGGGAGCCTTGCGCGGCCTCAAACACTTGCAACATTTTGACAATTTGTAGTTGATATTCTTGTATTACCCTTTTAAGACCCTAATAATAGGTTTTTCTTCAGTGCTGTATTCAAACATTAAAGGCGGTGAATTCCTCAGTCACCTGTGTTCATTTATGACTAATTTATTATGGAACATATCATAAACTGCTTCTGACATCCAGGCCTCTTCTTGCTCATAAATCTGTTTCCACGTGTTTACATAACTTGCGCTGAAGTTCAGGAAGGGACCTCCAGCGCTGGGGGGGATTTAACCCCTCGCTGTGACCTAGCGCAGGTATGAGAGCTCGATCGGGAAACATTGCTCTCCATAAACCACAGACAGATGTGTCAGTGATTCAGGTACCATCCAGGCGTGTTCTGTGGCCAGTTATTTCTGGAACGGAAATTCTGCAAGAAGCTGTGACGTATAATATGATGCAACACAGCAACTGGTGCTCATCTGACTATGCCTGGGCAAATAATTACAAAAAAAAAAATATTACCCGATGTTGCAGAAACCTTCTTTCTGGTCAGCCAGATGATGGTTCTTCTCAGTACTGCGTCAGGGTCTATTAACAGTTAAAGTGATATTAAACACACTCTGTTTGATTTACATTGCCCCATCTCTTTTGCATGTGGATGATGGCACTGTAACTATTTTAATTAAAAAAAAACCCCTCTAAGACAAGTTCCTTTTTCCTAATCGATATACAGCTGTCACATGACCCAGATCTTCCCCAGCCTGTCTGCAGGGAAACAGTAGCAGGAGGAGCTTCTAGTCCTCTGCTGCTGGTCACATGTTCAAAATAAAAAAAGAAACAGCCTTTGGGATTCAGAGTAAAAATGCATAATATCAATAAACTGTTTTAAATTGTCATGCAAATATATATTTGAAATCAAATCTTTATTATTTTGTGGAAATAGCATGGTGTGGGGTGGATATCTGCCAGTCGCAGGCTGTGTCACGCCCCTCCAGCCTGCATCTTAGAATAACAGGGAGATGAAGCCTCCATCAATCAATGTAATATCCCACCTCCATTGTGTTTAGCTGGTTAGTGGGCATGGAGGAGGAGGGAGGGAGTGAACTGTCATTTACCACTGTGTATACACTCACATGTGTGACTACCATTATGCAACACAGATGGGCAGGCTGATTGATTGATGTCATCGAGACACCAAGCTCTGGCCTCCTTTAGAGCAAGCTCAAAGTGAAATACCGGTCCAAAGAGCCACTTGGTGTTACCAATTGTCCAAAATCATAACCATATACCGCTCAGGCTTGAGGAGGTAAACCTGTGTATGACCCCGGGTGCCTGCCATGGCCCGCCGCTGTATGTCGTTCAGGAAAATAGACAGATTTGCAGCACTCCACAGGTAAATTCCTCAGCTTGCGATTTATTGAATGCAAAGGCACATACAGGTACAGGTAAGTACAGGTAGGTAGACGTGTTTCACTCGACTAATACGAGCTTAATCAATGATGACTGACATAAAGCACCATCCCCTTATAGGCACCACTTCACGACTATGTTTGTACCTCTTCACCCAAACATCCCTCTCCTCCCTAACATCACCCCTATTCAAATCTGAGGTTTGAACCGGGATATCGGGATGGGAGGTTTCAAAAGTTGCTGACTGCAGTACACTTTCAAGCCTCTCACTTTCTGAGAGCAGGAAGCTGGCTGGCGGTATCCTGTTGGATTTCTGGAGAGCCCTCCAACTGCGCCACTTCTTGAAGTCCATAACGCTGGCTGGGAATTTTAGTCAACCTCTCACTACACTAGAGGAATATTGCTCGGACATCGGGATGTTGCCGCATCTACTCTCTATTGCATACAGTATGTTGATCACGCCTCCGAAAAACTACAGATTACCCAGACTAACCAGGCGGGAACGAGATCTAGATCATACATTCAGCCCAAACCAAAGTCACCACATCCTTAGGTTCACACACAAGTCTTCCATTTGCGCGCAAACACAAGAAACAAACCTTAAAATCTTATCAAGATGGTACCGCACACCATTACAACTACACAAAATCTTCCCCTCTATGTCAGACAGATGCTGGCAATGCCAGGAGGGACAGGGAACACTCCTACTTATGTTTTGGTCCTGTCCCAGGCTTGAATGGTTTTGGAGAACACACAGAAATTCACGGACCATCCAAACCCTGACGATCTTTCTCCTCCACGCGTCCGATGTTCTGGAAAAAAGCTACAAAATGCCTGTTGTCCGCCACCTCCTTGACGCCGCGAAATCATGTATGCCCCTCTAGTGGAAATCCCCCATCTCCACTGACCACTAACCTCTGTTTGGGAAAAGTGGAGGAAATAAATAAAATGGAAGATCTGGTCCTCTCATCTAGACAAATACTCTAAAACTTCGACCCTATGGAATTTGTTCATCCTTTCTGATGAGGGACAAACCCTCTTTGCAAATAATGCAGCCGATTGAGTTTGGGTAAAACCTCTGGACCAATTACCCTTACTATCGGATCCCTGGACATTAAGCGACGTTACACACTTTTATGCCTCCCTCCCTGGTTCACCATGCCCCCCCTTTTCCTTTTTATTCCCTCCATTCCCATCCCCCTCTCTCCTTCCCCACTCACCCCCTTTTTTACTTTCCTCATTTATTCTCACTGTCTTTCTTAACTTACACTCCCCTCCGTGACCGTTAAGATCCTACTCTTAAAAGCCTTCACTTAGACCCCTTTCACACTTGGTCATTTTATAGGCACTTCTGTGCTAAAAATAGCGCCTGTACAGGGCCTGAAACCCCCCCCCCCATTCTCCCCAGTGTGAAAGCCCGAGCGTTTTCACACTGGGGCGGTGCGCTTGCAGGACAGGAAAAAGTCCTGCAAGCCGCATCTCTGGGGTGGTGCACTGAGCGGTGTATACACCACCCCCTCCATTGAAATCATCGGGCGCCGCTTCCGAAGTGGGTGAACACCGGCTCGGAAGCGCCGAGCGGTGGCCCTTTTAACCCCTTGTTAACCTTTTCTTGGGGTTAAAAGCGCCCTGCTCCCGACTGCATAGCGGCACCATAGCGCCGCTATAGTAGTGGTAAAGCACCACCAAAACTAGCGCTTTACAGCTGGTGCTCCGTCCCAGTGTGAAAATAGCCTTACTGGAAAAACAGAAACAATCGGTTGGGACGGGATTCGTGGTATCTTGCCTAATTACTATGTTGTACAATGTGTACTTTGATTCTTCCTGTTTTCATGCTATGGATCTGGTCTGTTGTTTAAATAAAAGATTTGCAAAAATGTTTTGGGTTGTCTCCAGAAAAGTAATAAAGGGGAAATCTTCCAATGGGGACACAGGTTTTGGTGACCAGGGCGTCCCCAAGGAATTCCGTTGATTTACTTAGATTTACTCTCACTTCCTGTTTGGCTATGGGACAGGAAGTGAAGGGAAATCTCCGCAAAGGGACACAGATGGCGAAAAAAAATCTGATAGGGGTTATAATGCTCCCTTGCTCTATACAAAATGTAAAAAAAAGTTTTGCCTATAGTTCTAATTTAAGTAAGTAGGATAATACCTTTGCTGGCAATCAATGCCTTTTACTGAACTAGGGTGCGTTACCACACGCGCCAAGACCAATGGTATTAAAACGTAACTTTTATTCATATTATATAAATATAATACTGTATATGTGACTATGTATGGTTTACCATTAGGCAGTATATATACCTTTATAGGGGTGTGACTAATATAGGAAGGTCTAGTCCATAGTATTTATCATTGGGCATATATGGGGCTCCTTCTGTGGAACACGAGAGTTCTGGGGAATTACTGACTTCTGAGGCCTTGAAACTGGACCATCTGTGCTGGTGACATGGACCTACAAACTGCTGGCAGTGATGTTAGCCTACAAACTGAACATCGGCTTACAAACTGCTGGTGGTGACTCCAGCCTAAAAACTGTTGGTGGTGACACTGGCCTTCAAACTGCCTTCAATAATATCAGCTAACAAATTGCTGGCGGTGACACCGTCCTTTAAACTCTTGTTGGTGACACCAGCCTTCAAATTGCAGGTGGTGATGCTGGTCTGAGTACTTATAACACTTTTGATGGTGATCCCAGTTAGGGTACATCTGACACTGCTGATGGTGACCCTAGTCTGGGTACATGTGACACCGTTGGTAATGACACTAATCTGGGTACATCTGACACT
This sequence comes from Glandirana rugosa, assembly GCA_018402905.1. NCBI lineage: Eukaryota > Metazoa > Chordata > Amphibia > Anura > Ranidae > Glandirana > Glandirana rugosa. Next base: position 2,822,153 of record BLSH010523904.1, on the reverse strand, counting down.
GTTGGTAGTGACACTAATCTGGGTACATCAGACACTGTTGGTAGTGACACTAATCTGGGTACATCTGTCACTGTTGATAGTTACACTGCTCTGGGTACATCTGATACTGTTGGTAGTGACACTAATCCATGGGCATCTGACACTGTTGGTAGTAACACTAATCTGGGTACATCTGACACTGTTTATGGTTACACTTGTCTGAATGAAACTGACACTGTTGGTAGTGAAACTAATCCAGGTACATCTGACACTGTTGGTAGTGACACTAATCTGGGAACATCTGACACAGTTGGTAGTGACACTAATCCGGGTACATCTGGCACTGTTGGTAGTGGCTCTAATCCGAGTACATCTGTCACTGTTGATGGTTACACTGCTTCTGGTTCATATGACACCATTGGTAGTGACACTAATCCATGGACATCTGACACTGTTGGTAGTGGCACTAATCTGGGCACATCTGACATTGTTGATGGTTACACTGGTCTGGATAAAACTGACACTGTTGGTAGTGACACTAATCCTAATACATCTGACACTGTTGGTAGTGACACTAATCTGGGAACATCTGACACCATTGGTAGTGACACTAATCCGGGTACATCTGACACTGTTGGTAATGACACTAATCCGGGTACATCTGTAACTGTTGATGGTTACACTGCTCTGGGTACATCTGACACTTCACTGTCTACATGGGCCTAATCACAGTAATGGTTGTCGCAGTCTACATGGGCCTAA
>BLSH010523904.1:2808761-2819836 GCA_018402905.1 Glandirana rugosa | reverse complement strand
AAGTCTGTTCACATTGGTATTTGTCACAGTCTACATGGGTCTAATCACAATGATGGTTGTCACAGTCTACATGGGTCTAATCACAGTGATGATTGTCACAGTCTACATGGGTCTAATCACAGTGATGGTTGCCACAGTCTATAGGTACCTAATCACAGTGATGGTTGTCACAGTCTACATGGGCCTAAACACAGTGATGGTTGTCACAGTCTATAGGTACCTAATCACAGTGATGATTGTCACAGTCTACAGGTACCTATTCACAGTGATGGTTGTCACAGTCTCACTGTTAGTAGTGACACTAATCCATGGATATCTGACACTGTTGGTAGTGACACAAATCCGGGTACATCTGACACTGTTGGTAGTGACACTAATCCATGGATATCTGACACCGTTGGTAGTGACACTAATCTGGGTACATCTGACACTGTTAGTAGTGACACTAATCTGGGTACATCTGACACTGTTGGTAGTAACACTAATCTGGGTACATCTGACACTGTTTATGGTTACACTTGTCTGAATAAAACTGACACTGTTGGTAGTGAAACTAATCCAGGTACATCTGACACTGTTGGTAGTGACACTAATCTGGGAACATCTGACACAGTTGGTAGTGACACTAATCCGGGTACATCTGGCACTGTTGGTAGTGGCTCTAATCCGAGTACATCTGTCACTGTTGATGGTTACACTGCTTCTGGTTCATATGACACCATTGGTAGTGACACTAATCCATGGACATCTGACACTGTTGGTAGTGGCACTAATCTGGGCACATCTGACATTGTTGATGGTTACACTGGTCTGGATAAAACTGACACTGTTGGTAGTGACACTAATCCTAATACATCTGACACTGTTGGTAGTGACACTAATCTGGGAACATCTGACACCATTGGTAGTGACACTAATCCGGGTACATCTGACACTGTTGGTAATGACACTAATCCGGGTACATCTGTAACTGTTGATGGTTACACTGCTCTGGGTACATCTGACACTGTTGGTAGTGACACTAATCCGGGTACATCTGTCTCGGTTGATGGTTACACTGCTCTGGGTACATCTGATACTGTTGGTAGTGACACTGATCCAGGTACATCTGACACCTTTGGTAGTGACACTAATCTATGGACATCTGACTCTGGCACTAATCCATGGACTTCTGACACTGTTGGTAGTGACACTAATCCATGGACATCTGACACTGTTGGTAGTGACACTAATCCAGGTACATTTGAAGCTGTTGGTAGTGACACTAATCTGGGAACATCTGACACCGTTGGTAGTGACACTAATCCGGGTACATCTGACACTGTTGGTAGTGACACTAATCCATGGACATCTGACACTGTTGGTAATGACACTAATCCATGGACATCTGACACTGTTGGTGGTGACACTAATCCGGGTACATCTGACACTGTTAGTAGTGACATTAATCTGGGAACATCTGACACCGTTGGCAGTGACACTAATCCGGGTACATCTGACACTGTTGGGAGTGACACTTATCCATGGATATCTGACACTGTTGGTAGTGACACTAATCCGGGTACATCTGACACCGTTGGTAGTGACACTAATCCGGGTACATCTGGCACTGTTTATGGTTACACTGGTCTAAATAAAACTGACACTGTTGGTAGTGACACTAATCCAGGTACATCTGACACTGTTGGTAGTGACACTAATCTGGGAACATCTGACACTGTTGGTAGTGACACTAATCCAGATACATCTGGCACTGTTGGTAGTGGCACTAATCCGGGTACATCTGTCACTGTTGATGGTTACACTGCTTCTGGTTCATTTGACACCGTTGGTAGTGACACTAATCCATGGACATCTGACACTGTTGGTAGTGACACTAATCTGGGCACATATGACACTGTTGATGGTTACACTGGTCTGGATAAAACTGACACTGTTGGTAGTGACACTAATCCGCATACATCTGACACTGTTGGTAGTGACACTAATCCAGGTACATCTGACACTGTTGGTAATGACACTAATCCGGGTACATCTGTCTCTGTTGATGATTACACTGCTCTCTGGGTACATCTTGTACTGTTGGTAGTGACACTGATCCAGGTACATCTGACACCGTTGGTAGTGACACTAATCTATGGACATCTGACACTGTTAGTGACACTAATCTGGGAACATCTGACACCGTTGGTAGTGACAGTAATCCGGGTACATCTGACACTGTTGGTAGTGACACTAACCTGGGAACATCTGACACCATTGGTAGTGACACTAATCCGGGTACATCTGACACTGTTGGTAGTGGCACTAATCCATGGACTTCTGACACTGTTGGTAGTGACACTAATCCAGGTACATCTGAAGCTGTTGGTAGTGACACTAATCTGGGAACATCTGACACCGTTGGTAGTAACACTAATCCGGGTACATCTGACACTGTTGGTAGTGACACTAATTCATGGACATCTGACACTGTTGGTAGTGACACTAATCCATGGACATCTGACACTGTTGGTGTTGACACTAATCCGGGTCCATCTGACACTGTTGGTAGTGACACTTATCCATGGACATCTGACACTGTTAGTAGTGACACTAATCCATGGATATCTGACACTGTTGGTAGTGACACAAATCCGGGTACATCTGACACTGTTGGTAGTGACACTAATCCATGGATATCTGACACCGTTGGTAGTGACACTAATCCGGGTACATCTGACACTGTTAGTAGTGACACTAATCTGGGTACATCTGACACTGTTGGTAGTGACACTAACCTGGGAACATCTGACACCATTGGTAGTGACACTAATCCGGGTACATCTGACACTGTTGGTAGTGGCACTAATCCATGGACTTCTGACACTGTTTGTAGTGACACTAATCCATGGACTTCTGACACTAATGCAGGTACATCTGAAGCTGTTGGTAGTGACACTAATCTGGGAGCATCTGACACCGTTGGTAGTGACACTAATCCGGGTACATCTGACACTGTTGATAGTGACACTAATCCATGGACATCTGACACTGTTGGTGGTGACACTTATCCGGGTCCATCTGACACTGTTGGGAGTGACACTTATCCATGGACATCTGACACTGTTAGTAGTGACACTAATCCATGGATATCTGACACTGTTGGTAGTGACACAAATCCGGGTACATCTGACACTGTTGGTAGTGACACTAATCCATGGATATCTGACACTGTTGGTAGTGGCACAAATCCGGGTACATCTGACACCGTTGGTAGTGACACTAATCGGGGTACATCTGACACTGTTAGTAGTGACACTAATCTGGGTACATCTGACACCGTTGGTAGTGACACTAATCCGGGTACATCTGACACCGTTGGTAGTGACACTAATCTATGGACATCTGACACTGTTAGTAGTGACACTAATCTGGGAACATCTGACACCATTGGTAGTGACACTAATCCAGGTACATCTGACACTGTTGGTAGTGACACTAATCTGGGTACATCTGACACTGTTGGTAGTGGCACTAATCCATGGACTTCTGACACTGTTGGTAGTGACACTAATCCATGGACATCTGACACTGTTGGTAGTGACACTAATCCAGGTACATCTGAAGCTGTTGGTAGTGACACTAATCTGGGAACATGTGACACCGTTGGTAGTGACACTAATCCGGGTACATCTGACACTGTTGGTAGTGACACTAATCCATGGACATCTGACACTGTTGGTAGTGACACTAATCCATGGACATCTGACACTGTTGGTGGTGACACTAATCCGGGTCCATCTGACACTGTTGGGAATGACACTTATCCATGGACATCTGACACTGTTGGTAGTGACACTAATCCATGGATATCTGACACTGTTGGTTGTGACACAAATCCGGGAACATCTGACACTGTTGGTAGTGACACTAATCCATGGATATCTGACACTGTTTGTAGTGACAGAAATCCGGGTACATCTGACACTGTTAGTAGTGACACTAATCTGGGTACATCTGACACTGTTGGTAGGGACACTAATCCATGGACATCTGACACTGTTGGTAGTGACACTAATCTTGGTACATTTGACACTGTTGATGGTTACACTGGTCTGGATAAAATGGACATTGTTGATAGTGACACTAATCCGGGTACATCTGACACCGTTGGTAGTGACACTAATCCGGGTACATCTGACACTGTTGGTAGTTACACTAATCCGGGTACATCTGACACTGTTGGTAATGACACTAAACCTGGTACATCTGACACTGTTGGTAGGGACACTAATCCAGGTACATCTGTCACTGTTGATGGTTACACTGCTCTGGGTACATCTGATACTGTTGGTAGTGACACTAATCCATGGGCATCTGAGACTGTTGGTAGTGACACTAATCCGGGTACATCTGACATTGTTGGTAGTGACACTAATCTGGGAACATCTGACACCGCTGGTAGTGACACTAATCTGGATACATCTGACACTGTTGGTAGTGACACTAATTCATGAACATCTGACACTGTTGGTAGCAGTGGCGTCCCGCCCATGGAGGCACCGCCCCCCCAAAAAAGAAAAAAAAGATCCCCTTTAAAATAAAAAAGTTTGTTTAAATTGACATAGTGCACTGTGTTCGGGCGCCGGACACAGTGCACTATCGGAAGCGTGACGTCACTGCAATCACATGTATAATCCTGCCTTGAGGTGCTTTGCTCTGTGCCTCAAGATGCCTATTTGCGCCTGGTACTGTCAATCAATCACCGCCGTCCAGTAGACGGCGGTGATTGATTTCGGAGGAGCCTCTGCGTCACTTCCGGCCATGCAGAGAGAAGCCGGACTCCATGCTCCAGCCCACTCACCGCAAGCGCAGTCTCTGCACACAGACACAGCCCGCTTGCCCACAATCAGATTTCTGCACACTGACAGCCCGCTGGTCCGCAAGCTGATCTCTGCACACTGACAGCCCGCTGGTCCGCATGCCGAACACTGCACACTCCTGCCTGCCTGCCTATTAGATGGGGTAAGTGCAGGACTTGTCCTGACTTTAGGGGGGGTCTCTGCAAAGTACCCCACCTGTGATACTGGCTGCAAAGTACCCCCACCTGTGATACTGGCTGCAAAGTACCCCCACCTGTGATACCGGCTGCAAAGTACCCACACCTGTGTTACTGGCTGCAAAGTACCCCCACCTGTGTCACTGGCTGCAAAATACCCCCACCTGTGATATTGGCTGCAAAGTACACCACCTGTGATACTGGCTGCAAAGTGCCCCCACCTGTGATATTGGCTGCAAAGTACCCCCACCTGTGATATTGGCTGCAAAGTACCCCCCTAGTGATACTGGCTGCAAAGTACCCCACCTGTGATATTGGCTGCAAAGTACCCCCACCTGTGATATTGGCTGCAAAGTACCCCCACCTCTGATACTGGCTGCAATTTACCCCCACCTGTGATATTGGCTGCAATTTACCCCCACCTGTGATACTGGCAGCAATTTACCCCCACCTGTGATACTGGCTGCAATTTACCCCCACCTGTGATATTGGCTGCAATTTACCCCACCTGTGAAACTGGCTGCAATTTACACCCACCTCTGTTATTGGCTGAATTTTACCCCACCTGTGATATTGGCTGCAATTTATCCCCACCTGTGATATTGGCTGCAATTTACCCCATCTGTGATACTGGCTGCAATTTACCCCCACCTGTGATACTGGCTGCTATATACCCCTACCTGTGATGCTGGGGCTCTATACTGTGTCCTGTGATGCTGAGCTGTATACTGTGTCCTGTGATGCTGAGCTGTATACTGTGTCCTGTGATGCTGAGCTGTATACTGTGTCCTGTGATACTGAGCTGTATACTGTGTCCTGTGATGCTGAGGTGTGTACTCCTGACACAATATGTGGAATACAGGCGACGGAGTGGGTGGATTCTAAAAGGGGTGGGGCTTATTAGAAGTAGGAGGGGTCAAAAAGGAAGGGCGGGACCTGGCGCCCCCCCATCCTAAAACTTCACCTGCCGCCACTGGTTGGTAGTGACACTAATCCAGGTACATCTGACACCGTTGGTAGTGACACTAAACCGGGTACATCTGACACTGTTAGTAGTGACACTAATCTGGGTACATCTGACATTAATCCATGAACATCTGACACTGTTGGCAGTGACACTAATCTGGGTACATTTGACACTGTTGATGGTTACACTGGTCTGGATAAAACGGACACTGTTGATAGTGACACTAATCCGGGTACATCTGACACTGTTGGTAGTGACACTAATCTGCGTACATCTGACACTGTTGGTAGTGACACTAATCTGGGTACATCAGACACTGTTGGTAGTGACACTAATCTGGGTACATCTGACACTGTTGGTAGTGACACTAATCTGGGTACATCTGACACTGTTGGTAGTGACACTAACCTGGGTACATCTGACACTGTTGGTAGTGACACTAATCTGGGTACATCAGACACTGTTGGTAGTGACACTAATCCGGGTACATCTGTCACTGTTGATAGTTACACTGCTCCGGGTACATCTGATACTGTTGGTAGTGACACTAATCCATGGACATCAGACACTGTTGATACTGACACTAATCCATGGACATCTGACACTGTTGGTAGTGACACTAATCCGGGTACATCTGTCACTGTTGGTAGTGACACTAATCCGGGTAAATCTGACACTGTTGGTAGTGACACTAATCTGGGTACATCTGACACTCTTGGTAGTGACACTTATCCGGGTACATCTGACACTGTTGATGGTTACACTGCTCTGGGTACATCTGATACTGTTGGTAGTGACACTAATCCATGGACATCTGACACTGTTGGTAGTGACACTAATCCATGGACATCTGACACTGTTGATGGTTACACTACTCCAGGTACATCTGATTCTGTTGATGATGACCCTGGTCTGGATAAAACTGACACTGTTGGTAGTGACCCTGGTGCGGGTACATCTGACACTGTTGGTAGTGACCCTGGTGCGGGTACATCTGACACTGTTGGTAGTGACCCTGGTGCGGGTACATCTGACACTGTTGGTAGTGACCCTGGTGTGGGTACATCTGACACTGTTGTTAGTGACCCTGGTGCGGGTACATCTGACACTGTTGATAGTGACACTGTGCTGTGTTCTCAGTAATTGCTGGAGTTTGAATGTACCTGGGGCCAAACATAGAGAATTACCTTACCTGTGGTATTTGGTTTTCTGTCCTACTCACCTGCTTGCAATATTTTCAGCTTGTCACAGAAAGAAGAAGAGATTGCGACAATCAGAGATAAAATGTCTGCTGTGCAGGAGAAGAACCAGACATTGCAATCTGCCATGGCTGCTCTACAACTGGAGGCCGAGGAGAGCCGGAGGAAAGCAGAGAAGTATTATCACCGCTATATATTATGTAGATAGAAAAAGAAGTATTACATTTATACCATGTGTAGATGATTAATAGATATTCAATATTGTCCAAAAGAAAATGTTCATATTTCCTGACCATGCATCACCCAGCCAATTAAATATTTAATATTATATTGTGACTTGAATGAGATGAGAGGCTGATGATAGTTTAAATAACATTAGTGGCCTTGAAGATCAATTTTTATGTTTTTTTGTTCTGCACCCCCCCATTATCTTAGCATACACTTTGTTAGACATATTTAGAAGAATTTCTTCCTCTCTGGTGGTTGTATCGCAGCCCCCATAAATGTATCTGAGGCACCTCTGACCACATCAGCACCTCTGTCTTCGGGGAAAGTTTTCGAAGTTCAGGTGAAAGTGCGTCCAGAGTTCATACAGAGGCCGGAGGGAATGTCGCTAATCCCGCTTTAGCGCGTCACGTCTCTGGAGACCTATTTGTGAGAGATTTCAAGGTGTTTAACAATTACCGCAAGATTACTGAGGCCTTAGATCTGGTCTTGTGTAAAGTGTAACTAGAGAGGAATGTGAGCAGCAGATCATGGTGCGAATCTCAAATCATTTCCACATTATTATCCAATGTCACCGATGTGCAGAGAAAAAACAGAGCCCACTGCCGGAGGAGTCTAAGCTGCTTCTACACAGTGACAAAGAGAACTGCCTAACAGTTTATGGAGGCTTAAACAAGAGTCGGCTAAAAGCCACATGTGTGCCCAAGGATGTGCAGCATGAGGATGGCAACTATAGAGGGCACTATACTATAGGAATCCATCACCCCACTTGTTTATTGTGGCCCATATTACAGCCGTAATCTCAAATATTAAATGGATCTGAGATTAAAGTGCCAGCAGCACAGGTTATTAGTACAGATAATTTTATTCCAGTCTAAGAATAAATGGAACCCAAAGCATTTTGGGGGGCCAGAGTTGACCCTCTTCATCAGGGCTTAGGGATTGATTTAACCAGTTGCTGATGAATACACCACTTCATTTGATTAAAATACCACATATATTGTATCTTTTAATCCAGCCCAGCCGTTTACACTGTTCCCCATCAATAATCCCTGATAAAGAGTGAGTTCTGGCCTCCTCAAAATGTTTCTTCCATTTGATCTTAAATTGGACTATTATCTGGACTATTAACCTATAATGATAATGTCTTAGATCTATTCAGTTGCATAGCAAACCAAGAAAACTGTGGAAAAGTACTTTGGTATGTAGAAGCTGCCAGTCCAGAATCCAGACACTGTTAAAGTACCAGTATAACACTATTGGATAGAAACTAAAAGGATAATCCTTGGGTTTCAGTGCTAGTCATTCATTCTCCCAGGTATTATTATTATAACGGGATTATATAGCACCAACAGTTTGCAAAGCGCTTTACAACATGAGGGTAGACAGGACAGTTACAATACAATTCAACACAAGAGGAATCGGAGGGCCCTGCTCCTTATAGCTTAGGACACTGACTCAGCAGTAGAATTACTCATTGTGACATAATCACAAATGTAAACTAAAAGAGGAGCACCAGTCTCCTCCCAAATAAATAACACTGTAGCTTCTGACTTTTAATATAAGGACACTTGTCTTGTCCATGGGTCCAGCGCTGTCCTCACCCGAGCCGATTCTTTAATGTGTGAGCAGCGCTGCGCTTTGAGAATGGTCCCGCAGTCTTCTGGGACCTGTGATGTGTACCAGAAGGCTGTGGGGGAAGGAGGTGGAGGGACAAACTTCTGCTCCGATTGTCGCAACAATTTGACTGAAAGTTGAAGCGGGAACCTGGCAAAACCCCAAAAATGGCAATTATTTAAGGGGGGGGTGCAGAGAAGGGAAACGTTCCCTTTTAGGTGAAGTTCCGCTTTAATTCCAGAATCAGCTGGTAATATTTCTACAAATATGGAGGAAATATGTCAGATTATGCAGATGAATCACATCCAGGGATCTCATTGATGGGCACTGCAAATACTTTACGTGAAAGTTGTAATATAATATGATATAAGAAATAATAAAATATTTAAAACATTTTTAAAAATCAAAAAATGTAAATGAGCTTCTGTAGCTCTCAGGAGCAGTTTAAAGTTCACTGAACCTTTAAAAACCATCTTGCCTTCCTTTTTGACTTTCAATACATGGTGACATTTCAGCAAGATTACACGATTTTTGCCTTAATTCAATGAAGTGAAAACAGTCAATTTCTTTCATCGCCAGGCTAGTTCAGAGCTCACCTTGTTAACCTAACCTCTCCACCACACACCCCAAATTCCACCTGCCTATAACCTCGCCTCGTAGAAAGAACCACACTACTCATATGTTGAGTTAAATGGCTGACACTGCCTTTTATTAAACAATAAGCTTTTAAACAACAAACGACATCCACCTGTCTTCCCAATGCCTGATCCTTATGACTTGAACCGTACCAAGTAGAGGACGCCATACCTCAGATGGGTTCCCACCATTCTCCCACTGAGACCCAATAAGCTTTAGACTCCCGTCAAGGACCCTAAACCGCCACAGAATGCAGAATAATTCAATAAATCTGGGTTCAAATCAAGAGGGCGGGAGGGAGATACATTCTTCCAATTCCTGCTCTGTGAGTGAGCCTAAACCACTCCTCCCCAGCAACCATGGCTTCCCTTTCATGTATACCCAATGCTTAATTTGTTCCTTATTAGCACCGGGCATATATTTTCTAGCGCTGAGAGGCAACAAATAAATGTGTACAGTATCTCACAAAAGTGAGTACACCCCTCACATTTTGTAAATATTTTATTATGTCTTTTCATGTGACAACACTGAAGAAATGACACTTTGCTACAATGTAAAGTAGTGAGTTTACAGCTTGTATAACAGTGTAAATTTGCTGTCCCCTCAAAATAACTCAACACACAGCCATTAATGTCTAAACCGCTGGCAACAAAAGTGAGTACACCCCTAAATGAAAATGTCCAAATTGGGCCCAAAGTGTCAATATTTTGTGTGGCCATCATTATTTTTCAGCACTGCCTTAACCCTCTTGGGCATGGAGTTCACCAGAGCTTCACAGGTTGCCACTGTAGTCCTCTTCCTCTCCTCCATGACAACATCACAGAGCTGGTCGATGTTAGAGATCTTGCGCTCCTCCGCCTTCCATTTGAGAATGCCCCACAGATGTTCGATAGGGTTTAGGTCTGGAGACATTCTTGTCCAGTCCATCACCTTTACCCTCAGCTTCTTTAGCAAGGCAGCCCTGTCTCCGAAGGGAGGGGATCATGCTCTGCTTCAGTATGTCACAGTACATGTTGGCATTCATGGTTCCCTCAATGAACTGTAGCTCCCCAGTGCCGGCAGCACTCATGCAGCCCCAGACCATGACACTCCCACCACCATGCTTGACTGTAGGCAAGACACATTTGTCTTTGTACTCCTCACCTGGTTGCTGCCACACACACTTGACACCATCTGAACCAAATAAGTTTATCTTGGTCTCATCAGACCACAGGACATGGTTCCAGTAATCCATGTTCTTAGTCTGTATGTGTTCAGCAAACTGTTTGCGGGCTTTCTTGTGCATCATCTTTAGAAGAGGCTTCCTCTTCGACTCCCATTTCCACTACCTGACCTGTTCTTACAGAGGTCTGGATTTGGGATAGCTTGTAGACACCCCGTAAGAGTTTAC
>BLSH010523904.1:2773245-2794135 GCA_018402905.1 Glandirana rugosa | reverse complement strand
CACAGTTTTTTCTCCCCACCCATTTGCGTTTTGTTGACATGGGTTCACTTGGAGACTCCTCCGCGGTCTACGCGGATGTGACGGCGGACGTCTTGAAACGCCGGTTTTCATCGTAGGCTTCTACGTTTGTGTAGTTGAAACATTTTGAATCACTTTCACACTTGGCTCCGGGTTCACCGGCGGAATGTGTGGACACTGTGGCTTCGGACCACAGACTTCCGGCTCCTTCATGATTGGCGGGCCCATCTTACTCGGCACTGGCCTTTTCCCCCTTGGAACGGGGCTTGTCTTATGCGTACCCAGTGCCAAAAAGATTAGGTGACTCTTTAGCATCGGCGTAGTTAGGGCCTTACGGGTGTACTTGGCTGCTACAGCTTCTTTTCGAAAAGCTGACGCCCTGTTTGTTCTGCCAGAGGGCTCGCGCAAAGGTTTAGCGGCCTCTTCGGCTACGATTTCTCAGTGGATTAGAAAAACCGTGACCCATGCGTATTCTGTTCGGGGCAAGGTTCCCCCTTTTCCGGTCACGGCTCATTCTACCCGGGCGGTTAGTACTTCCTCGGCCTTCAGACACCAGGCTTCGGTGTCACAGGTGTGTAAGGCGGCCACTTGGGCCTCGGTTCACACTTTCACTAAGTTTTACAAAGTTGATGTGTTTGCATCTTCGGATGCTACTTTTGGCCGCAAAGTTCTGCAGGCGGCAGTGTAGGCGCATCTGGCGCCTCCTCAGAGGTTCACTTGGGTACAGTTGTTTTGCGTTTACCCACCCCTCTTTTTTGACACAGCTTGGGGACGTCCCCACAAAGTCATGAAGAGCTGCGTCTGTCAGTGAACGTAGGAGAAAAAGGGATTTTATTATAACTTACCGTAAAATCCTTTTCTCCGAGTTCACTGACAGACGCAGCACCCGCCCCTCTGGGCTCTGTTTTGGTATGGCTTGTGTACGAACTGGAGAGCTCCTCTGTGAGGGGGGGTTTTAATGTAGGAAAAGAGGACGGCCCCCAGGGGAGGGGCCAGCTGATTTCTTTTCCCTGCCTAGTTAACTCCTGGTAAGACGAACATAAAACCCACAAAGTCATGAAGAGCTGCGTCTGTCAGTGAACTCGGAGAAAAGGATTTTACGGTAAGTTATAATAAAATCCCTTTTTTTCTGCTGTCAGGCAGGGTTTTTATAACAGAAGAGACCCTAGTGGTCTCTTCTGTCGTAATTGTCTCCCCCTTCCTGTGTGTGGTAATGTGATCTCAGCTGCACATGCACAGATCAGACCACATTTATGGCACCAGCTGTGTACCGTAGTGATGTGACTCCCATGTGCATGTGTGGGAGTGACGTCATTGTGGCCCGGCCATTCAAGGGTCCAAAGAGACGGAACCAGAAAGGAAGACCAGGTAAAGATGGAAGGACCAGCAGGATCAATGACAGTGCATCGCTGGAGGGTTCTGTTTGACAGCAAGTCTGCCATAATAAGCTAGTATGTGGTGCATACTACCACATTATGGCACAACACTACAGGGGCCTATTTTTAATTTTTTTGGGGGGATTTTACTACTGCATTATAAAGGGGTCCGTTCCCACCATGGATCTGGCTTTATCCCATCTTAATAAATCACTAACTACCTATTGAGGATGTACTAATGTTGAGGGATCCCATAAACAAACATCTGGAAACCCTTTTCAAATTGTTGTTTCCACTAGCTAGTCCTGCCCTGCAACCTGCAATAGCAGTGATGTCAATTTGTCAAACCTTAGGAGAATAGACTAATCTTATGACTAAGAATCCAGCTTCTGTCCTTACTGACCATTTGTATAGCTCCTATACATCTGGACAAGAGGAAGGCAGATACTCTACTGCGGGATTTTTTATGCCTACAAGTATCAAAACTCAAAAGTAGATATTCATTCATAGTATACATCTGGACCAGCAAGGGCCGGGGATGAGTCCAGAACACTGTGTCAGTGCAGCAAACTAGGTCGGCAAAGAATTTTGTCTCTTTGAACATGCTAAAGCTCAAGTGAATTTGGTTGTCTCTCCGATGCTGGTCATTGTGACTGGAGGATCATTTGATCAGGATCCAGTTGGACAATGCCACAGAAATGGCGTAAGTCAGCCATCAGGGAGGAACCAGAAATCTTTCATGCGGCAATAAAGGTAGAAAGAGTTCTGGCCTACATCCCAGGTGCAGAACGAATGCAGGCAGTCTCCCTCATCAGACTGAATCTTTTGGGACCTTTGTCATAAGCAGTGGGTGCTATTTGGGGACTTTCTGGCATTCATGTTCAACAATAAACTGAACAGGTTTATCTCTAGATGCAGAGGTCTTCTAGCATAATTAGTGGATGCTCTGATGACTCCATGGGGTCAGGGCAGCCTGATCTACACCTTTTTTCTCCGAAGCACTTCCTTCATCTTCTCCACAAGATGGAGAGAATTCCAGTGATCCTCATAGATCCGAATTGGATGTGGTACTCCAACTTGATTTACTGCCCTGCTTAACGGTCACTGGCTTTTGGGCATGGCTATTGAAGCCCAGGTCTTGAGAAACAGGGTTCTCACTGATTTGGTACTTTCTACAATGTAAAAACGTAGGAAGTCTACCTCCTCCTACATGGTATACAATTGCATGTGGAAAACGTATTTTGCTTTATGCAAGGAAATTACATTTTACCCCAAGAAATAATGCTTTGGAAAAATCCTAAACATTCTAAATCAGGTTTGAATCAACTTTTGATCTTGAGTACCATAAACAGTCAAATATCAGCGCTTGTGATCTTTCAGAGACCATTAGCCTTTCATTCTTTATTTAAAACCTTTGCAAAGAGCATCCCTGATCCTCCTCTTCTAGTGTCCCCTGCTCCTGGCTCTTCCTCTTCTTGGTGTGCCATCATAGGAAGCTGCTACCTATTGTGGCACACCTGCTGGCTTGGTCCCAAGCCATGCTGCCTGTGTCCATAGACACAGACAGAGCTCTTGGCCCCACCACTTGCTTCCTCATCACAGAATGCGATTGACAGCAGCAGGAGCCGATGGCTGTTATCAGTCTGCCCTGTGAGGAGGGAAAGAGCCACACATCGCTGGATCGAGATTGGGCCCAGGTAAGTATAAGGGGAGGGGCTGCACAAAGAGGGTTTTTTACCTTAATGCAGAGAATGCCATCTGAGGGCCTAAAGATCATGGGCATCCATTATTGCATTACGGCACAGCCTTGTCCCTTGTGCACAGAGGTTTCTCCAGATTCTCTGAATCTTTTAACAATGTTAAGAACTAGGTGATGATTTATTTAAAGTCTTTGCCATTTTACATTGAGGAACACTATTCTGAAAATGTTCAACAATTTTTAGACGCAGCTTTTCACAGATTAGTGAACCTCTGCCCATCTTTACTTCTGAGACACTCTGACTCTCTAAGAAAAACTTTCTTCCAGCTCTTTCTTGTTAGTACCACTTACTTTGCCATCTTTTTTGTTGCCCTGTCCCAACTTTTTTTGAAACGTGTTGCTGTCATCAATTTCAAAGCTACCTTATTTTTCAACCATTTCAATACCGGGCACTTTCCCTCCTTCCCGCCCAGACCAATTTTCAGCTTTCAGCGCTGTCACACCTTGAATGACAATTGCGCGGTCATGTGACGCTGTACCCAAACAAAATTCGGTGGTATTAAATCACCTCTGGGGTATTTTTTTTTTTTTTTTTGCGCAAAAAAAAAAAAGACCCAAAATTTTGAAAAAAAAAATGTTTTTTTCTTTTTTTTCCGTCACAAAACGTTGTAAATAAGTATGTTTTCTCCTTCACTGATTGGCACAGATTAGACGGCACTGATGATGAGGCACTTATATGCAGCACTGATGGGCACTGATAGGTGGCACTGGTGGGCACTGATGGGTGGCAATGGTTGGCATTGATAGGCGGCACTGACAGATGGCACTGATAGGCAGCAGTTATAAGTAGACACTGGCTGGCATCACAGATGGGCACAGTGCCAACCTTATTGCACTTTCTGTGCCCCTTACCTGGTGGTCTTGGGTGGGCTCCCTGGTGGTCTAGGGTGGGCTCCCTGGTGGTCCTCGGTGGGCTTCCCTGGTGGTCCCTGGGTGGGCTCCCTGGTGGTCCTGATTTTTCACGGCTGATCACATGGTAAAGAGCTTCTGACAGAAGCTCTTAACCTAGATCAGAGATGCGGTGTGTCAGACTGACACACCACACCGCCGATCACCACGCAGCATGCCCCCGTGGGCGCGCACCGGCTTGTTATCCTGCTGGACGTCATATGACGCCCAGTCAAGATAACTGAACCACTTCCCGGGCCATCATTCTGCATATGGTTGGAGGGAAGTGGTTAAACATTTGATATGTTTTCTATTATGAATAAAATATATGTTTACGAGATGTGCAAATCATTTCATTCTATTTATGTAGATATTACACAGCGTCCCAACTTTTTTGGAATTGGGGTTGTACTTTCCAGTCTAGATCTTGTATCCAGTTTTTATTTTTTTTTCCTGCAGACTTTGATGCCTTGTTAGAGAGACAAAGTAACAAATCGGGAAACAGAGGATCTCAACTACAGCCAGACGAAGAGGTACTATGCACACAGCAATATCCAGAGCCTGCTCTTTAGCAGCCATTCACGCTGACCGCTGGCAGAATAATATAGCTGATTGGTTGATATGGGCTACAGTGCTCTGCAAATAGTTTTTGCTTGACCGAGCAGAACCCGGTCTATGTAATTTATGTTTTAGGCCCATCTGTCTGTCTACTTTGTGTTGCCACACAACAGTGTATATTCTTTTCCTTGTATAGTGAATTTCCAGGTGGGTGATGTGAGCTGTGTTTCTTCCTCAGACACAAAGCTTCCTGACCACCCTGGAGGAACTGACACAAGAGCTGTCACTGCTGAGCCGGCAGAGAGAGAGTCTGGAGGAGCGACATGCAGGGTACAACCAGGTAGTAATATGCTGGATCGTTATTGTTAGATGCAGTTTGGGGGATAAGTTCTTCATGTTGGTACAACTGTCATAAATGTGTTAAAGCCTCATGCTTGACAGGTCAGGCTACTAAATCAGCCTTCGGAGCTGGGAGACCATATTCATCCCCGACAATCAGTGTGACTACTCTGAATTTGAAGATCTATATGTGATTTTGTTGAGAGATAGAGTAATGCAACTCAGACTGTTCCATAAGGTCTTCTTGATACTAGCTAGGCTTCATAAGCTCAGCCGTAAGTCTACCACCCTATGATTCAAAGCTGTGGAAATATAGCAGATTACTTCCATACAATGTGGTCCTGTGGCTGCATTTGTAATTTTTGGTCTGTGTTTACTGTCTTTATAGAATGCCAGTCAGCAGTCCCCAATATATATGTATATAATCCCACCATGTCTGCTTGGCTTATTGAAGGATCAGTCACGCTCTGTACATCTACTAAGAAACTTTTCCGACTCTTTTATGCTAAGAAACGTATCCACCTTAGGACTATAGCTCCTTCCTATTTGCCCCATTATAAGCTAACATATGAGCTTAAAGAAATGTGAAACTATTTGACAAGACCTGGAGACCTTGGATCTCTTCAACCCACGTGCTACCCCTAATACACTTTAGTGATGATCATGTGAATGCCTGTATTTTCCACTCTTTTTTATGCCTTGTAACGCCCCTGTTTTCCATTATTGTGTGAAGCCCAATTGCTTGTTTTTAATACTGGGGGGGGGGAGGTGTCATACCAAAATAAGAGATTGAGACATTTTTTTTTTTTAATGCAATACTTTCATTATTCTGTTTTCTTAAAGCATGTTGTCTGTTTTTACACTGTGATATATAAACGTTTTCAATGATACATCACAGGTCACTAGATATTTATGACTACTGCCAGGTGAATAGACAATGGACAAAAAAAGGCAGAAATTCCCTTCCCAGGTGTGACCCTCCCAGCTTAGCTAAGCCTCTCAGTTTTTAGCTAGTGGTGATAAATTAGATTACAGATGTGTCTCATGGGCTTTGTTCCCTATTTATGGCTTATTCTACACACCACTTCTGGGGTAGAGATGGTCTTAATCCAGACTGGTCGCCTATGGCCTGATGGCCAAGAGAACTTGTATCTGGATCCCCACATGCAAGAGCAGAGTGGCCTGAACTGTTGCTGGTTGGCACTGGACCCCACAAGCAGCAATTTCCAGGACACTATGTACCAGGTGACCTCACAGGCAGGGTGCTTTACAGGTCCAGGGTAATGATCTGTTGGACTGGTGAGTGCCTCTGTGCCTGGGAGAAAGTTTCTGCAGCTATTTCTGGTTTGCAGGATCATTTCTCAGAGGGGTTCTCACTGGTTTGAAATGACTGGGACACAAGTGTAGGTGCTCTCTTTGATCTCCTCCCTTTTTGTGAGAGGATGAGGCGTTTGAGGAACATCTCAACTTGAGGAAGAGCAGGAAGCTGCTGAGGGTCCAAAATCCTCTGTAGACTATTTCCCCCAAGGAGAATCTCAGGGTCCGGGACTTTCACAGACACAGAAGGCTTCCTCGTAGACATGGTTCCCAATACCATAAAGTTACCACTTCTGGGGTCATCTTCCCCAGAAGTCACTGAGTTTGGGACCCAACTGCTGCCAAAACATCCCAAATCCTTTGCAGTGCACCCTCGCTGTGGCATCAAGTAATGTATGCCGATTGGGCTCATCTGCAGAAAGTGCTCTCACTTCAGAAGTGATTGACTCAGTAGTACACATAAGAAGTTAGAGGCCTACTTGAAAGTATCTTTTTTTTGGTAGGAGAAGCTCTGAAGCCTGCAGTGGGTATGATGGCAGTTTGCCAAACTTAGGCAAAGCATATGCTATTTCCAGAGAATCGGATCCAATGGATCCTGACAAGATTTTTGTGAGAATTGAGTTTCTCAATGTATGCCTTGGAAGACTCAATATGTAAAATTTTCCTAAGTGAGTATCATGTCTGTCCACATGAGAAGGATCCTGTGGCTCAAGTGTTGGTCGATAGAAATTCTCTGCAAGAAACTAATCCGGAGGCTGCCCTTTGAGGGCAACACTTGTTAGGACCATTCTTGAAAGACTGCATGCAGAAAGTAACTGTGGGGAAAACCATGCCCTTTCCCCAAGAGAAGAAGGTGAAGGTGACAGGTCCAAAACAGGTGATGCCTTCAGAATCCAAGAGTTCCTTTTGTTCGCATCAAACCTTGGGCTCTAAGCAAAAACTAAATCTCAAGTCTGTAGGAAGAACTGGTCCCCTAAGTCCTCAGTGTCCAGACCCATTTCCTCTTTACAGTGAAGGGACACCACCAGTCACAGGAGTGGAGGGACTATTAGCCTTTGCGTACATCTGGACTGAGGAACTCTCAGACAACTCAGTCTGGAGAGTCCTGTCCAGAGGCTACAAGCTGGAGTTTCGCTGCTTTCACCCTAAATGTTCAATACAATCAAGTGTATCTTTGGAACCACAAAAAAGAGTGGTTTTCTTTGCAGCTCTGGCAGGGCACCTTTTTTTGTACCGGACGGGGTAGGTCTCACAGCTTCTGTTCTAACCTGTTTACGGTTCTCAAGCTAAGCGGCGATCTCTGCCCTATTTTAAACCACAAGGGCCTCAAGAAGTTCCTGAAAGTACAGAAATGTAAGCTGAAAGCCTCCTGGTCAGTGATTGGTTTGCTTCATCAAGGGGACTTCCTGACACCAGTGGATATCAAGGATGCCTACCTGTACATCCTTATTTTCTGCCTCATCAACAGTTTCTGCTTTTCACAGTGGAGGATGGCCACTTTGTTATCCCAGATTTTTTATCAAGGTGTTGGCTCCAGTTCTGTGGTTGCTGAAGACATTGTGTGGTGCCTGGATGCCCTGTTTTTCAGAGAGCAATCAGCACAGAAGCTGATGTCAAATGCCCAGCAGATGGCAAAGGTTCAGCTGGGTTCTGAACCTTTAGAAGTTGGCCTTGGTTCTGGCACAACATCTGGACTTAGGCTTAGTCCTTGACTTAGGCTTAGTCCTTCCATAGTAGAAATGTCCCTCTTAGATCTCAGGTGGAGTCTTTGAAGTCGTTGGAAAGTTCCTGGATTTGGGCCTATATGAGGGTGCTGGGGAAGATGGTAGCTGTCTCTGATGTGGTCCCTTATGCCCAGCTTCACCCCAGAGCTCTTCAACTCAGCATCCTGTCATTATGCAAAATGTGTCAGGAGTCCTTGATCTGCCAATGCATCTGGCTCCCAAGACTAGGTCTGGAATGGTGGATTGTCATGCAGATGCTAGATGCCAAAATGGAAGGTTTTGATGATGGATGCCAGCTTGTCAAGCTGGGGAGGTGTTCTGGAGAACCTTTTGATTTAGGGAACATGGTTGTCAGGGGAGTGGAGGTTACCAAACAACATCCTGGAACTTTGGGAGATACAGCTGGTTCTCCAATATTGGTCCATCTGTCTTCAGGATCTGCCCATCAAGGTGCAGTCAGAAAATGCCATGGCAAACATCAGCCATGTAGGAGGGACAAGAAGTCACACTGCTCAGAAAGAAGCAGACCTTGTCTTGGACAGAACCTCATGTTTCAGACATCTCTCTCTCTCTCTCGTGACCTTCTCATCTGCCTGCAGCTGAATTCAGGGGAGTGGACCCTTCACCAAGATATGCTTGCAGATATGTGTCTGTAGAGAAAAAACAAGAAGAAAGGGGGAAGCACCACCTAAGTGCAGCCTTAAACAATACGATTTATTGCCAATGGTTAAAAACACTAACAAGAATCAAGTAAAAACACGCTTATATAGTGCAGTATCCACCACTTGTCTCAGTCCTGCAGGAGCCGCCTGGGGTTCGGACCTCTAGGGATCGTAGGAAGAGGGATGTATGCCCTTTATGGAACCAGGAAGTCCACGCTGACCAGCGTGGAATACACCGGCGGACATGACGTCTCCAGGTGAGGAGGGAATGGCTGGAAAGATCAGGCTACGCGCTTGGAGCTTCCTGCTTCTTCTAAAGGCCTGGGATGGTATTGCAGTGAATGGCTTTATATAGAGGAAGGGGAATGTGGAGCCGCAACCATGGAACTACAAGGGCCTACGGCTCTACCGACATAATAACATGCATACAAAGCAAATAGGCAATGTTATATAAAATGGCAAAAATATGCATATATCACATAATCAATGAGGAACCAGATCAACCAACAATGAGTCATGAAATAAAACTTTAGAAGCTTGAAAGCATCAAAATGCATAACTTGTAAAAAATATATATGTGTACGGCAGCACAGTGGTGTAGTGGTTAGCACTTTCGCCTGGCAGCAAAAGAGTCGCTGGTTCAAATCCCAACCACGACACTACCTGCCTGGAGTTTGCATGTTCTCCCTGTGCCTGTCTGGGTTTCCTCCGGGTACTCCGGTTTCCTCCCACACTCCAAAGACATGCTAGTAGGTTAATTGGATCCTGTCTAAATTGGCCCTAGTATGAGTATGAATGTGAGTTGGGGACCTTAGATTGTAAGCTTTTTGAGGGCAGGGACTAATGTTAATGTACACTGATAGCAACACCGCAGGAGAAATGCTAGCACAGGCTTCCAGTATCCATAGTTTCAGGTGCTGCACATCTCGTATCTTCACAGCATAGACAATTGCCTTCAGATGACCCCAAAGATAAACGTCTAAGGGGGTCAGATCGGGAAACCTTGGGGGCCATTCAACTGGCCCACGACGACCAATCCACTTTCCAGGAAACTGTTCATCTAGGAATGCTCGGACCTGACACCCATAATGTGGTGGTGCACCATCTTGCTGGAACTATGATGTCGGTGATAGGGAATTGCTGGCCATCAAGTCGGCTTTGGAGGAATGGTGGTACCTCCTGGAAGGAGCAGCTCACCCGGTATTGGTTTTTGCTGACTATAAAAACCATAAAAAAAACATATGCTGTGAAGATACGAGATGTGCAGCACCTGAAACTACGGAAACTGGAAGCCTGTGCTAGCATTTCTCCTGAGGTGTTGCTATCAGTGTGTGAAGAGTGGGAGAAGAGGGTTGCATTGACAATCCAACACAATGGGCAGCACATTGAACACATATTATAAGTGGTCAGAAACATGTAAATAACTCATGAAAGAATAAAGTTACATTAAAACCAAGCACACCATTGTTTTTCTTGTGAAATTCCCAATAAGTCTGATGTGTCACATGACCCTCTTCCTATTGAAAAAACAAAAGTTGGATTCAAAATGGCCGACTTCAAAATGGCCGCCATGGTCACCACCCATCTTGAAAAGTTTCCCCCCTCACATATACTAATGTGCCACAAACAGGAAGTTAATATCACCAACCATTCCCATTTTATTAAGGTGTATCCATATAAATGGCCCACCCTGTACAATGTATATGTAAAGCACTGCATAAATTTACAACACTATATAAGTACCTGAAAGAAATGATGGTTATCTAAAAATAGTTTGATTGTGTGTTCATGTGTGTATCAGAGGTCCATGTGGACATGAACATGGGTACATATATTTCAACCCTAACATGTATATTGGTGTGATGGGTGATACCTATGATTTATCTTTGTACCAGCAATGCAGTATATGTACAGTAACTTGGACTGGGTATAATGATCAAAAAACTGTAAATTGACATTCATTTACAGGGTCAGGCCTCTTCTTGATTCACCATTTTAAGGTAGAATTGTGAGGCCTATGGTATCAAGGGTAAGCTCCCTCCTTCCCCCATCATGGCCCATTCCACCAAGAGTATCAGTGCTTCCTGAGCGATTCAGCGTCAAGCTTTTGCTGTTTAAGTTTTTAAGGCTGTGCCAGCTGGTCTTCTTTTCACATGTTTACTAAGTTCTACCAGGTAGATATTCACGCCAATGCTGATGCCAGTTTTGACAAAAGATATTGCAGGCAGCTCTGCAATATCTTTTTTTGCTTTGGGTTTTGGGCCTTGATTCTGTGTTGCCTACCCCTCACGTTTAGTTCTTTGGCGCACCCAAGTAGTTATGACAAGTAGTAATGAACATTAAAGTATAACTAAAGGCAAAACTTTTTTTTTTAGTTTATTTGCAGGGATTTCCTCTCACTTCCTGTTTGGCTATGTGACAGAAAGTGAAGGGAAATCTCTGCAATGGGACACAGTTGGTGAAAAAAAATCTGACAGTGTTTATAACCCTCCCTTGTTCTATCCAAAATGAAAAAAAAGTTTTCCCCATAGTTCTACTTTAAGAGTTCCCGTGTCCTGTGATGTATAATTAGGAAATCAGGTTTTTTGGTTTGCCTGTAAAACCCTTTTCTTAGAGTACATCACAGGACACAGAGATTGCTTGCTACAAAACTGAGGCTTAGCGGAGCTGGGAGGGGATATGCATAGGTGAAGAATTCTGGCCTTTTATGGCCAGTGTCCATTCACCTGAAGGTGGCAGCAAAGTAATAATAAATATGAAGTGCCCTGTGTCCTGTGATATATTCCAAGAATAGGACTTGACAGGTAAACCAAAAATCCTAATTTCTCTGGACTTTCACTTACACATCTTAAGTGCTGCTCCAAGTCCTAGGCTTCTCTACCCAGCCCCGTGGGTGCTGGCTGGGCTCTATCACATCTCCTCCTTTCATGGATTCAAACAATTTTAAAGCGTGAATCTGCTTAGTATTGAATCCAGAAAACATTATTGCACAAACAGCTTACTGAGACACTACAACCCCTGTCCTCTTCCACATGACATTGGAATACTCACCTACATCAGAGGAGAGCACTTTACTTCTTCATTAAACATAAAGAAGATCTCAGGAGATCATTAGTGTCCAATTCACTCAGATCAAGCGCCACCTGCCCTCAGAAATCAGAGAGGTTCTATATTTTTCCTGTTTCTGCCTCCTGCTAGAGCCAGGGGTCCCTGATTTTGATGAGCTCATATCTGCACTTTGTGGGATATGATTTATTTAAATGAAATGTCCCAGGTTATCTTTTGATTGAGAGAGGTGTATTTATGGAGCACGGATGACAAATAATTCAGATAAATGATAATAGTTGAATGCAGTAATTGTTGGATTTTGTACATATTAGTAGTATTCTGAGCCTTGGACACATGGCTTACCTGTGGTCATGTAATCTACAACCCATCTCTGCAAGAGTATTCAACATTGGGGGGGATGAATACATCAAACATAAAGTTTTATTTCTGTTACCCCACACATGGGCACAGGCCGATTCCTCACAGCTGTGCTGCTTTATACGCAGATTACACCTTGCAGGGCCGTACTGCGAGTGATGCCACAGGGGAGTGCGCAGCAAGGATTAAACTGCTGCTCTGCGGGCGAGTTAGGGCTTGTTTAATGTAGAAGGTCCTCGTGGAGCAGATTGAAGGGAAAGCAGTTAGAAAACACATCCCGCGTGTGAATGAGGCCAGCGCGGCCCCACGGGGCACCTTTGTAACACAATTTACTTGTGTTCAGCTGTTAAAGAGCTTTTACAGGCTATTGAGCTGGTAAATGTGTCACTGATTGTCATGTATATTATATACAGATGCAGCTTCATTAACCATTCCTCTCCTGTACACACAATACAAGTATCTTGAGTAGTTAGTGGAAATACTCCATTATAATGGGAGTGACACAGGCAGATATGACTGGAACAGCCTAGCATGTCACCTGCGTTCTACATATTATTATTAAGTATACACAAATGGTTCTTCTTGTTTAAATATTATATTAATGTAAATGATGTTGCAATGTGTGATAACATTTCTATGTGTACTTTGTAACCATCTATGAAAAGAAAAATGTGTCACCTGCTCAAAAGAGGTGAACATGGCCAGAGCAATACAACAAGCAAAACCAAAAATTTCCCTGCACATCATCTAGCCAGTCAGCATAAAAAAACCTAAGGCTTGCCATACACTATACCAGGCATCACTAAATGGTCCAGATCCAGACCGAGTCATTATCTCATCCAGACCCCTGCGGTCTTATTCTTTAGGAGTCGTTCTGCCCACAGCCATCAACACTGCCATTTTTACAGAGCTGGCAGCTAAAGGCAGGACAGCTCTGGACAGAGGGCAGGGGTTGCCAGAGTTGACAAGCAGGTGATTGGTTGCAAGGATGCAAGGCGGTCATCACACAAACATGCGATTTGGACCTGTGCTTTAAGAATATTTTACTGACTGGACCTCTGTGAATGTAATTCAATACCCCTGCACTATACAATTTTCTTGTTCATTTTCTACACAATTTCCTTTAGGTTTACCTTCAACTATGTAGTGCAAGGACTTGCCTGAGTTGATACAAATTGAAAGTGTTGTTTAGGTTTAACCTCCTATTATATGGTCTTTGGTAAATCTAAAGGAAAATTGTATAATGTGTGGCTAGCTTAAAGCCATCCATACATGGATCGAAATTCGGCTGGTTAAGTGGGGACCAGCCAAGATTCACTCCATGTATGGGCAGGCCGATTGTACCCAAGTCGATCCATCGATTGACTTAGGTACATCCTGCCTGTCGGATTTTTTATATTTGCTTACTGCCAGTGGCTATAGCCGCTAGCAGTAGTCATTGTGCTCTACTAACCATGAAGGCTCCCTGCAACCCCCTCCCCAGCAGAACACAATAGTGCTGTGGGACACTAACAGTGTTGATGGGGGAATCAAGAAATTTTCTTTCCTTTCCTTTGGTGGGATGAAAAAAAAAACAATTAATCTATGGGCTGCCTAAGGGTTCATTTTGATAGGTGTTCTAGTCAAACATTGCGTTTTCCATGTGAACACATGCAGCTGCAAAAAATTCAGCATTTGTCAAGAATAGACTGTTTCTGACCTGCTTTGTCTGCACATCACTTTAAAAAAAACATGCTGTGTCAGAAGAAGCACAGCACAATGCAAACAGGTCATACACAACATCTGAACTGGCATGTGTACTGTTCAATAAAGTCTATGAGATTTTGCTGACCTACAGTTGACGTGCATGCTGAGTTTCTTATTGAGGAGAGAGTGTGAGATCCTCCTGTAAGATCTATAAGAATCTTATAGCTAATCTATTTTATATACCTAAATTGTGGCTGCAGCCCATATAATACTGGCCTATCAGCAGCTCTGGGCTGCCTCCAGCACCCAAATTGGGCTCCCAGTCAAAAAGTGATGGCCACGCCCATTCAGCCAATCAGTGAGTTATATGGACATCGGGTTTCCTCTGGGTACTCCAGTTTCCTCCCACACTCCAGAGACATGCTGTTAGGTTAATTGGATCCTGTCTAAATAAATATTTATTTGATCCTCTACAGATTTTGTAAGTTTGCCCACTTACAAAGAAATGAAGGGTCTATAATTGTTATCATAGGTGTATTTTAAATGATAGAGACAGAATATCAACCAAAAATCTTGAAAAAATACGATACAAATGTTATAAATTGAGTTGTAGTTCAGTGAGTAAAATAAGTATTGGAATCCCCTACCAACCAACAATAATTCTGGCTCCAGTATGTGCTCATGGGGCGCACAGATTAGTCCTGTCAATTTAAGGAGGTGCTCCTAACGACAACTCGTTATGTGTATAAAAGACACCCATCCATAGAATCTCCTTCCATTGAAATCCACCATCGTGGGCAAAACCAAAGAACCTTCAAAGGACGTAAAGGACAAGATTGTAGACCTGCACAAGGCTAGAATGGGCTACAAGACCATCAGCAAGAAGATCGGTGAGAAGCAGACAACTGTTGGAGCGATTATTCGGAAGAAATACAAAATAATCATCAATCGCCCTTGGTCTGGAGCTCCATGCAAAATTTTGCCTCATGGGGTAAGGATGTTCATGAGAAAAGTGAGGGATCAGCCCAGAACTACACGGGAGGAGCTAGTGAATGATCTCAAGGCAGTTGCACAGTCACCAAACAAACCATTGGTAATGGTAATGGCAATGGATTGAAATCCTACAGTGCCCGCAAACACAATACGTCGCAATGGATTGAAATCCTGCAGTGCCCACAAAGTCACCCTCCCCAAGAAGGCACATGTACAGGCCCATCTGAAGCTTGCCAATGAACATCTAAATGATTCAGAGAAGAGTTGGGAGAATGTTCTGTGGTCAGATGAGACCAAAATTGAGCTCTTTGGCATTAACTCAACTCGCCTTGTTTGGAGGAAGAAAAATGCTGACTATGACCCTAAGAATGCCATTCCTACAGTCAAGCACGAAGGTGGAAATTTATGCTTTGGGGCTCTTTCTCTGCTAAAAGTACAGGCCGACTTTGCCGCATTGAGCGGCCAATGGACGGGGCCATGTATTGTAAAATCTTGGATGAGAACCTTCTTCCCTCAGCCAGAACACTGAAGATGGGTCCTGGATGGGTTTTCCATCACAACAACAAAACATACCGTCAAGGCAACAAAGGAATGGCTCAAGAAGGAACACATTTAAGGTATGGAGGGAGCTGAAATTTCAAGTTGCCAAGCGACAGTCAAGAAACCATAAAGCGTAACTCCACTTTTGTTGAGAAAAAAACATTGCATTGCATTAATAGAAAATTACAGCGGCTGCAGATTGAAAAGCAAAGGTCATTTTTAATAACATTCAATTACAATATGATTTGTGTCGCAATTATGCACGCCATATTATTTTTACTTTATTTGCTATTTTTCCCCCATGAAAGTGGAGTTGCCCTTTAACCACTTCCCGTCCGGCCTATAGACAAATGACGGCCGGGCAGTGGTTCAGTTATCCTGACCGGACATCATATTACGTCTTTCAGGATAACCCCCGTTCGCACGCCTGGGGTGGCGCGCATCGCGGCGATCAGTGTTGCAGTGTGTCTGTCAGTCTGACACACCGCATTACCAATCTCAGTAAATAGCTTCCATCGGAAGCTCTTTACCACGTGATCAGCTGTGCCCAATCACGGCTGGTCATAGTGTAAATAGGAAGAGCTGTGTATCGGCTTTTTCTCTACTCGCGTCTACAGACACGAGTAGAGGAGAGCCGATCGTCGGCTCTCCTGACAGGGGGGGTCTGCACTGAATATTTATCAATGCAGCCTCCCTAGGGTGACCACCAGGGAGCCCACCCAGGACCACCAGGGAGAGCCCTCCCAGGACCACCAGAGAAGCCCACCCAAGCCCACCAGGGAGCCCATCCAGGGACCACCAGGTAAGGGGCACAGTGCCCAACAGGGATGGCATTCAATGCCCATCTTGGATGCCACCCAGGACCACCAGGGATGCCTCCAAAAATATGCCAGCTATCAGTGCCCATCTTTGCCACCTATCAGTGCCGCCTATGAGTGCCCATCAGTGCCGCCTATGAGTGCTTATCAGTGCCACATATCAGTACACGTCAGTGCTGCTTATCAGTGCCGCCTATCAGTGCTACATATATGTGCCTCATCGTTCAGTGCCAATCAGTACTGCCTCATCAGTGCCAGTCAGTGTAGCCTCGTCAGTGATGGAGAAAATGTAGTTATTTACAAAGTTTTGTGACAGAAAAACTTTTTTTTTTTCAAAATTTACAGTCTTTTTTTTATTTGTAGCGCAAAAAATAAAGACCCCAGGGGTGATCAAATACCACCAAAAGAAAGCTATATTTGTGGGGAAAAAATTATAAAAATTTTGTTTGGGTACAGTGTAGCGTGACCGCGAAATTGCCGTTCAAAATGCGACAGCGCTGAAAGCTGAAAATTGGTCTGGGCGGGAAGGGGGGTAAGTGTCTGGTATTCAAGTGGTTAACCACTTCCATACTGGGCCATAGTAGAATGACACCGGTAGGAACACTCATCCATCCTGGGTGGACGTCATATGACGTCCTCCCGTTCTCGCCGCTTCTGCGGGCCCCCGGGTGCCCTCAGCACGGCGATCGGGAGTGAGGCGTGTCCCTCGGGACACAGCCCATCCCAGATCAGTGTAATAAAAATGGCTCTTTACCACGTGACCGGCTGTGTCCAATCACAGTCGGTCACATGCACTGTCCTTGTGCAAAGCACTCGTGCGCGCCCCTAGAGACGTGCAGAACAGCGATCGGGGATGAGGCTTGTCACCCTGACACAGCCCATTCCCGATCGCGGTAATGAGCGAATGAAAATGACTCCAATCACAGCCAGTCACAGAATGTAAACAAACTGCGGTAACGATCTGTTACTGGGTTCTTCTCCTCACACGCCAATCGTGTGTGAGGAGGAGATTGCGGTAACAGCTCATTGCCGCTTACAGTATAAACCAAGCACACTGATTGCCCCTCAGTAATAAAGAGGACCTGTCACTAGCCTATCAAAGTACCTGTCACCAGCCCATCAAAGTACCCATCACCAACCCATCTGAGTACCTGTCACCAGCCCATCAAAGTACCCATCACCAGCCCATCTGAGTACCTGTCACCAGCCCGTCAGAGTAACCGAGTACCTGTCACCAGCCCATCAGAGTACCCGAGTACCTGCCACAACCCCTCAGATTACCAGAGTACCTGTCACCAGCCCATCAGAGTATCCGAGTATCTATCACCAGCCCATCTGAGTACCTGTCACCAGCTCATCAGAGTACCCGGGTACCAGTACCTGTCACCAGGCTACCCAAGTACATGTCACCAGCTCATCAGACTACCCAAGTACCTGTCTCCAGCCCATCAGACTACCCGAGTACCTATCACCAACCCATCAGAGTACCTGTCACCAGCCCATCTGAGTACCCGAGTATCTGTCACCAGCCCATCAGAGTACCCAAGTACCTGTCACAACCCCTCAGATTACCAGAGTACCTGTCACCAGCCCATCAGAACACGTGGAGGGAGAACACGTGTGGTTTGTTGCATGCACACCTTGAGGATTTCTCCAGTGAAATTATGCATTTATATGTGAAGTATTTTAGGAGATGAATTGTGTGATGATTTGGCACTTAGCTTCTTATGAACTTTAATTTTATTTTGCGCTGCACTTTTTATGGACTTGGTATATGGGTTTGGGGTTTGTGATTTCCCTTGGTGTTCAGCTGCAAAACAATCAATCTGTGTGTTCATTATTTAAAGGCTGCACTGATTTATTTATATATTTGTACCCGAGTACCTGTCACCAGCCCATCAGAGTACTTGTCACCAGCCCATCAAAGTACCTGTCACCAGCCCATCTGAATACCTGTTACCAGCCCATCTGAGTACATGTCACCAGTCCATCAGAGTACCTGAGTACCTGTCACCAGCCCTCAGATTACCCGAGTACCTGTCACCAGCCCATCAGGGTACCCGAGTACCTGTCACCAGCCCATCAGAGTACCTGTCACCAGCCCATCAGAGTGCCCGAATACCTGTCACAACCCATCAGAGTACCCAAGTACCTGTCACCAGCCCATCAGAGTAACCAAGTACCTGTCACCAGCCCATCAGAGTACCCGAGTACCTGTCACAACCCCTCAGATTACCAGAGTACCTGTCACCAGCCCATCAGAGTACCCGAGTAACTGTCACCAGCCCATTAGAGTACCCGAGTAACTGTCACCAGCCCATCAGAGTACCGAGTACCTGTCACCAGCCCATCAGAGTACCTGAGTACATGTCACCAGCCCATCAAAGTACTTGTCACCAGCCCATCAAAGTACCTGTCACCAGCCCATCTCCATACCTGTTACCAGCCCATCTGAGTACATGTCACCAGTCCATCAGAGTACCCGAGTACCTGTCACCAGCCCTCAGATTACCTGAGTACCTGTCACCAGCCCATCAGAATACCCGAATACCTGTCACCAGCCCATCAGAGTACCCAAGTACCTGTCACCAGCCCATCAGTGTACCCGAGTACCCGTCACCAGCCCATCAGAGTACCTGAGTACATGTCACCAGCCCATCAAAGTACTTGTCACCAGCCCATCAAAGTACCTGTCACCAGCCCATCTGCATACCTGTTACCAGCCCATCTGAGTACATGTCACCAGTCCATCAGAGTACCCGAGTACCTGTCACCAGCCCTCAGATTACCTGAGTACCTGTCACCAGCCCATCAGAATACCTGTCACCAGCCCATCAGAGTACCTGTCACCAGCCCATCTGAGTACCTGTCAGCAGCCCATCAGAGTAGCCAAGTACCTGTCACCAGCCCATCAGTGTACCCGAGTACCTGTCACCAGCCCATCAGAGTACCCGAGTACCTGTCACAACCCCTCAGATTACCAGAGTACCTGTCACCAGCCCATCAGAGTACCCGAGTAACTGTCACCAGCCCATCAGAGTACCTGAGTACTAGTCACCAGCCCATCAAAGCACTTGTCACCAGTCCATCAAAGTACCTGTCACCAGCCCATCTGCATACCTGTTACGAGCCCATCTGAGTACATGTCACCAGTCCATCAGAGTACCCGGGTACCTGTCACCAGCCCTCAGATTACCCGAGTACCTGTCACCAGCCCATCAGAATACCTGTCACCAGCCCATCAGAGTACCTGTCACCAGCCCATCTGAGTACCTGTCAGCAGCCCATCAGAGTACCCAAGTACCTGTCACCAGCCCATCAGTGTACCCGAGTACCCGTCACCAGCCCATCAGAGTACCCGAGTACCTGTCACAACCCATCAGAGTACCCAAGTATCTGTCACCAGCCCATCAGAGTACCCGAGTACCTGTCACCAGCCCATCAGAGTGCCCGAGTACCTGTCACCAGCCCATCAGAGTAACCAAGTACCTGTCACCAGCCCATCAGAGTACCCGAGTACCTGTCACCAGCCCATCAGAGTATCCGAGTACCTGTCACAACCCCTCAGATTACCAGAGTACCTGTCACCAGCCCATCAGAGTACCCGAGTAACTGTCACCAGCCCATCAGAGTACCCGAGTACCTGTCACCAGCCCATCAGAGTACCTGAGTACATGTCACCAGCCCATCAAAGTACTTGTCACCAGCCCATCAAAGTACCTGTCACCAGCCCATCTCCATACCTGTTACCAGCCCATCTGAGTACATGTCACCAGTCCATCAGAGTACCCGAGTACCTGTCACCAGCCCTCAGATTACCTGAGTACCTGTCACCAGCCCATCAGAATACCCGAATACCTGTCACCAGCCCATCAGAGTACCCGAGTACCTGTCACCAGCCCATCAGAGTACCCGAGTACCTGTCACAACCCATCAGAGTACCCAAGCACCTGTCACCAGCCCATCAGAGTACCCGAGTACCTGTCGCCAGCCCATCAGAGTAACCAAGTACCTGTCACCAGCCCATCAGAGCACCCGAGTACCTGTCACCAGCCCATCAGAGTACCCGAGTACCTGTCACCAGCCCATCAGAGTACCCGAGTAACTGTCACCAGCCCATTAGAGTACCTGAGTACTAGTCACCAGCCCATCAAAGCACTTGTCACCAGCCCATCAAAGTACCTGTCACCAGCCCATCTGCATACCTGTTACCAGCCCATCTGAGTACATGTCACCAGTCCATCAGAGTACCCGAGTACCTGTCACCAGCCCTCAGATTACCCGAGTACCTGTCACCAGCCCATCAGAATACCTGTCACCAGCCCATGAGAGTACCTGTCACCAGCCCATCTGAGTACCTGTCAGCAGCCCATCAGAGTAGCCAAGTACCTGTCACCAGCCCATCAGTGTACCCGAGTACCTGTCACCAGCCCATCAGAGTACCCGAGTACCTGTCACAACCCCTCAGATTACCAGAGTACCTGTCACCAGCCCATCAGAGTACCCGAGTAACTGTCACCAGCCCATCAGAGTACCCGAGTAACTGTCACCAGCCCATCAGAGTACCTGAGTACTAGTCACCAGCCCATCAAAGCACTTGTCACCAGCCCATCAAAGTACCTGTCACCAGCCCATCTGCATACCTGTTACCAGCCCATCTGAGTACATGTCACCAGTCCATCAGAGTACCCGAGTACCTGTCACCAGCCCTCAGATTACCCGAGTACCTGTCACCAGCCCATCAGAATACCCGAATACCTGTCACCAGCCCATCAGAGTACCTGTC
>BLSH010523904.1:2757612-2767643 GCA_018402905.1 Glandirana rugosa | reverse complement strand
CTTTTGTGAGATACTGTATATGTTATGGTTTGGAGAAGAGGAGCAGACACATGACTCCCGGTTCTTCTACTCTTGGTTGGCAGTGTAGTTTTTGATTTGGCCATTAGATTATCACTCAATTAGGGATCACCATGTCTGTAGCCACATTGATGACGGGAGGGGCTTGTGCACTGTTGCTGTAGGTACAACCTTGGTCCTTGTGTCAGTGGTGTCCTGAAGAACCTCTCCAGCGGGCTCTTTACAAGTGTCTGTATGTGGATGAGAAGAGAGAGTTAATGAGCAGAAAACGAGGTGGATTAATGAGAGTGGAATGAGGTCATATACAGAGAGGGGCTGAGAAGGAATTAAGATTTTCTCCATCACGGTCTCCAGGAAAGAAAGGCCAGAAGCCTGGACACCTGCTGCACGATTGGAATCCAATCTGCTCGCAATTAGAAGGCTTTTAATACGCCGAGCCATGCCCAGTGGTGAGCCTGAGCCAGAGGTTACCAATTATATGAAATGATAAAACTATTCAAAGCTTCACAGTGAAATGCTGACATAATTGTCAATGGCCTCCTCCTCTGCCCCCGGGGCCAGACACACCTCTGTACCAGCTCCCTGTCATGTGACAACACAGGGCCTCACTAAATGACAATGCCATTCTCCTTTCAATAATGTGGCATCTCACCTCAGAAGAGAAGAACAGGGTGATTGACAATGTCTACAGTATATGTTTACAGACAATTATGGACCAGTGCTTGGGCTGGTGAAAGTTTTACTGACAAGCTGCTAATGTCTGAAGATTTGCAATAGTAGAAACAATTACACTTACTAATCAGAAGCACTTCCTAAACCATTTTTTTTCTTGATGTCTGACAGGCCATGTTTTCCAGATCTCCTTCCATGATTGCTTTAGTAACATGCCTGGTTTTCACTAGTTGGGTCTTATTTATAACTGTTTGAAGAAAATGGATAATGCTACTGCTGAGGGGATCTAGTGAGGAATCTTGTGTTACACTTCAGGTTAGGGTTCTTTTGTAATTTGACAGCCAAGGGGATCTTCTGAGGGATCTTGTTTCATGTTATAGGTGAAGAAACCTGGTGAGAAATTGTGTATCATGTTACAGGTATGCAGATCTGGTGAGAGATATTTTTGCATTATAAAGCTATAGGAAAGATAAGGAGACCTGGAAAAAAGGATTGTGTGTAACATTGAAGGTGAGAGATCTTGAATTACATCACTACATAAGGGAGAAGGGATAACATGTTAGGTAAGGGCATCTAGTGAGGTATCTTGCATCACATTACAGATGAAGAAACGTAAGCAGATCTAGTGATGGATCCTGTGTTGTGTTATATGTGAGAAGATCTAGTGAGCAATCTTGTGCCAAGTTATAGGTGAGGAGATCTGGTGATGGGTCTTGTGTCACATGACAAATGAGGGGGATCTGTTAAGGGATCTTGTCTCATGTTACAGGTGAGGAGATCAGGTGAGGGATCTTGTCTCATATTACAGATGAGGAGATCAGGTGAGGGATCTTGTCTCATGTTACAGGTGAGGAGATCAGGTGAGGGATCTTGTCTCATGTTACAGGTGAGGAGATCAGGTGAGGGATCTTGTCTTATGTTACAGGTGAGGAGATCAGGTGAGGGATCTTGTCTTATGTTACAGGTGAGGAGATCAGGTGAGGGATCTTGTCTCATGTTACAGGTGAGGAGATCAGGTGAGGGATCTTGTCTCATGTTACAGGTGAGGAGATCAGGTGAGGGATCTTGTCTCATGTTACAGGTGAGGAGATCAGGTGAGGGATCTTGTCTCATGTTACAGGTGAGATCATAGGTGTGCGCAGCCTATTGCATTAGGGTGTGTACCACAAAGCGCAAACACATGAGTATGTGTGTATATATGTCAGAAGGGCAGAGATCGGTGTCAGTAGTTTATTTTTTATTATATTTTATTTATTTTTTTACAATTTAGTTTTTTTTATATTTTTTTACAATAATATATATATATATATATATATATATATATATATTTACAATTTTATTTAGGAGCCCTGCTGGGGGGGGGGCTTTGGTGACATATCAGGGGTCTAAACAGGCCTCTGATGTCTCACTTTTGGGGCAGAGAAAGGGACTGAGGACAGAGATTCCCTCATCCCTTTCTCTGCTGTCAGGCAGCAGGGGGAATATGCACAGTACAGGGTGATTAGGGTGTGCCTGGGCACACCTGCCACCCTATGTGCCCATGCCTATGGGTGAGATCAGGTGAGGAATCCTGTGTCTTGTTACATGTGAAAAGATCTAGCAAGGGATCGTGTGTCACATTACAGGTGAGGGTATTGGTGAGGGATCTTGTGTCACATTACAGGTGAGGGTATCTGGTCAGGGATCTTGAGTCATGGTACAGGTGAGGGGACCTGGTGAGGGATGTTGTCTTAAGTTACTGGTTTCATGTGTGGAGATCTGGGAGGGTTCTTGTGTCTTGTTACAGGTGAGGAATCTTGTGTCTTATTACAGTCAGTGTGATCTATTGAGGGTTCTTGTGTCACATTACAGGTGAGAAGATTTTTAGATTTCACGTTATGTGAGAGGATCTTGCAAGGAATCTTATGTCATGTTACAAGTGAGAGGACCTGGTAAGGGCTCTTGTGTGGGGGATCTTGTGCTACATTACAAGTGAGGGGGATCTGGTGCTACATTACAAGTGAGGGGGATCTGGTAAGAGTTTCACATTACAGGGGGGTTGTTTTGAGGGATCTTGTGTCATGTTACAGGCTAGAAGATCTAGTGAAAGTTCTTGTGTCATGTTTGATGACATCACATGCCTGACAAAGGGGTCCTATGCGGCTCCAAACCGTTGCACTTTTCTGTGATGCGATCTTTCTACAATAAAGAACCTTTGGATGGAGATTCATGGTGTGCTGGCGAATATGTACATTTGCATGACGTTTCCAGGTTCCAGCTGGTAATCTCTGCAGCACCCACCCTTGAATAAGCCTTGTTTGCCAGGAAGGTGTGCGATAGGAATATAGTCAAGAAGCTTGCAGGTGAGGAGATCTGGTGGGGGTTCTTGTGTCACATTACAGGTGTGAGGATCTTGTAAAAGATCCTGTATGGCATTACAGGTGAGGAGATCTGGTGAGAGTTCTTATATCAAGTTACAGGTGATCCTGTGAGTGTATTTGTGTGAAGTCTGTGGCTTCTCATACATTATTTATGGAGATGGGGCTCTAAGTATATTTTCACAGAAATTGTGGTTTTGATTAGTCATTCAAAGCTGAAAGAGGCTGTAAGTGAAAAGCACGTATGGGATCAAGGTAAAAGACTTGAAGAAAACGCTAAGGAGGGGAGGGGCAGCAAGGGGTCATTTAACCCCTAACGGCCTAGCGAGG
This sequence comes from Glandirana rugosa, assembly GCA_018402905.1. Classification (NCBI taxonomy): domain Eukaryota; kingdom Metazoa; phylum Chordata; class Amphibia; order Anura; family Ranidae; genus Glandirana; species Glandirana rugosa. The sequence continues at coordinate 2,764,266 of BLSH010523904.1, read as the reverse complement.
CAGCCTCCCTATTCCTACAATGCCCCGTGCTCACCCTCTCTAGCCAGTAAAGGGTTACTGGAAGAAACTGAAAGCAGATGTCTGAAATTAAAAAGCATAAATTACTCACATAAATTCCAGCGATGAAAATCCATCATTTCGGAGCCGGAGCAGCCTGGAAGGGGTTACATATTTGGGTACTTAACGTTATTAAACAAAGTGTCAACTGAAGCCCCCGCTCCAAGTTCTGGGGGTTCAAATGAAAGAGCGTTTGATGTGCTGGAGATGTGATTGAACTACTTGTATTTTTAGGCGGAGCCCCCTCTGCCTGTTTGTGTAGGGGATGGTTCGGGACCAGGACTGTGACCCTGTTTAATGGCAAGTCATCCAGCAGAGGGCTCCACCACTATTACTGCTCCTTCCAAGTGAGTATCAATGTCTGAACCTAGCCTGCTTGACATCCATCAGGGAAGTTTGTTGGGTGAGATGTTGTTTATGAAATAAAAGAGGGATCCCGTCAACAGGAAGTATCTACAAAGCACAAACTCTTACTGAGCTGTCTGTCCCTACCCCTGGTCTTATCACTGGACACAGATGTCTAATGATCCTCAGACTACTGGAAGGCTGGCAGGAATAATCCACTATTCTTTTCCTTCAGATTTGGACAATGAACAGATACAGCTCATGTACAGAGAATATCATTGGATGTGCTCATCACCCATGGCCCAGTCTTCTTTTTTTTTTTTTTGCATATCGAGCCCTATATATGGCAGTATTCTTACCTTACCGACACCAGTGGCTAAACTGTATAACTGAATTGTCCAGCCTGCTTTCTAGCATCCCAGGTGACTCAGCAAGACGAGACACTGCCAGAAACATCAGCAGTTGTAGGTTCAAACCTGGGTCCTACTCCTGACACATCCTTTAGCAGAAGCAGTGGATGCTCTTGTGGCTCTGTGGTATGAGTTCACCCTGATCTGTACCTTTTCTCCCCTGAAATGTGTATGTCATCTGCTTCACATGATCAAGCTCGAGGTCTATCATTGCATATAGAAAGCATACTTCACTTGGTGTGAGCCTTGGGGCTTCCACCTCATGGGTTTCACTGTAGGACGAATCCACTCCTTTCTGCAGCAGGGTCCAGACTAGCGTTTGACATTCAGCACTATCAAGGGACAGTTAACTGCCCTTTGTATCTTGTGTCAGAGACTGGTGGCCTCTCGCTCCTTGATTAACACCTTTGTACAGGGAGTTTCCCATGTAGCTCCTCAAGTCTGTTCACTTGTGACTCTGTGAGTTCGGTATTTGGTTCTCTCAGCTTCTCAGAAATCATAGTTTTAACCCATTAGAGACATTCCTTTCACTACTCACATCCATAAGGTGGTATTACTTGTAGCCATCACCTCTGTGAGGCGAATGTCTGAACTGGTGGCCTTATCCTGCAAAGAGCCCTATCTGGGTTTGCGTAGGAACAAGGTGGTGTTGAGGCACAGGACTTCTTTCTTGCCTAAGATAGTTTCTGCTTTTTACCTCTGCTCTGCATTTTTAACTTTCTTTGCGCCTTAGGATGGTTCTGGTTCACCCAAAGGAAATTTTGCTTCATTGTCTGAATGTCATTTGGGCATTGGAAGTCACTGCCTCCTTTAGGAAAACCTATTCCCTTTTTTAATCCTGGATGGACCCCTTAAAGTAGCTCTGGTTTCTCATTCCAGCTCTAGGTGGCTCAGAACGACTGTCATCCAAGCTTATGGTCTCAAGGATCTGGTTCGCCACCATTTCCTTTCAAGATACACTCTACTATCTACGTTTATTCAGATTTGCAAGGCTGCCATTTGATCTTCTCCTAAAGCAGAGCTCTACCCCCCAACCCACTGCCACATTTGGCACCTTTTGGAGGGGAATGGGTACCTGGTTTTGACAAGTACCCACTCCCTTTTCCGGCTCAGTTCGCCGTGGTGAAGTGAGCCAGAAATTCGGCCCCCTCCGCAGCCGGCCCATTCGCAAAGTGCACCGTGATTCATGCATGGGTGGGAACACCGCTGGATGCCCGGACAGGTAAGTGCCCAAGTAGTAAAAGTCAGAAGCTACAGTATTTAGGAGGGGGGCCGAAACTCCTCTTTAAGTTCTACCTGCTGAGTGTTGGGACCTCATCAGATGCCAGCTTTAGGAGTAAGGTGTTTCAGGCAGCCCCCATTTCTTTTTGTTCGTTCTCGGGCCTGTTGCCCACCCCTTAGTTGGACTGCGTTCAGAAGGTGCAGGACGCTCTGTGTCCTTCAATGTATAGGAGAGAAAATAAGATATTTGTGCTCATGGTAAAATTATTTTCTTGGAATCCATTGAGGGATGCAGGTCCCACCCTTCTGTGCTTATAATCATGCTCTCTGTGCTGCTTCGCTACAAAACTGGTAGCAGGGGTTATCTTATATGGCCATTTTTTTGACTGAATAAGAAGATATTTAATAAAATTAAAATATTTCCCATGGTGCTGGGATGTGGCACAACTGGATTTTTTAAATTAAGCCAAATTCTAGCCACCTTTCTTTTCATTTTGGAAGGAGTGGGGGGGGGGGGGGGGGTTAGAGTCTCTGTCAGGTTTGCTGTCCAGATGACCTCCATTTCCTGTCCTGGCTTCTCGGGTACAGGAATTGAGGTGTCTAAGTCTAGCTGCTGGAGGTTAGCAGTTATTCATTGGAAATGAGTATGGGTGTCAATGTGCTGCAGCCTTTTGAGATTAGTCCATTCCAGTCTGTTAAAGGTTTTCCCTCTGGAGCCTCCATGCTGGACACCCTCAGTGAGCACAGTCTGCAGATTTTTTATTTAATCCTAGCATAGTATTGGACTTCTTAAAGGGAAACTACAGCATGTTTTCATTGTAACCTCATAAAACCTAAGGTCTCTGATCAAGCTCCAGTAAATCCATCCAGTGTTTCCTGCGGTGGGTGCCAGCTGGACAGGAGTCTGTCTAACTTCTCACATACGGTGAATATGCATAGAGAGATGTCCCTAGCGCTGCACACCTAGTGAACCCTTTAGTAAACAGGTGAAAGAAGCCTCCGCTAGCTTCATCCAAAGCCATGCTCCCAACACGTTTCTCCCTGCCCACGGGGCTTAATCATGGAAGTCCATGTCCCCCGTAACCTCCATGTTCTCATTGTGTCACACATTGAGCTGCTATTGTAACATTAATGCCAATGACTATCACAGTTTACATTTTTACTGTCCCTTAATAAGATACTTTGTATACAAATTTGTAGATTCTCCCTGTGGTATCTTTCTGTATGACAGGCAGAAGTGGTCAGCATCCCTGATAAAAAACTGCTGAGATAAGGGCTGAAAAAAAACTCAAAAAAACAGATTTCCCTATTCACACATATGAGGACGATGAAGGATCCTCTCTGCCAGGACATTGATTTCTGACAGCAAGGCCTGCTGTTGACAGAATACACTGATCAACAAAAGTTTTCCAGCATGTCCCTTCAACAGAAGTCCTTCAAATGATTGACTTCTGTTGAGCACTTGGAAGTACAGTCGCTGTAGATCTGAGGGGGACATGCAAGGACAATAAAAAACAGCATTTTTGCTTGCCCATGATTGGATGATAGAAATCAGCAGAGCTTCCCCTTATTTCAGATCTTCCCCTCAGATCTACAGTGACTGCACTTCTAAGTGCCTTTAGTAAATCAGCCCCAATGTGTAGCACTAAGCACATTCTGCATATGTAATGAGGCAATATGGCTGCCCCCTTGTACATAAAGAATCAGGAGCCCTATGTAGAGATGAGGACTGTCAGTGATCACATTCTCTACACATGCTATAAAGGGCCAGTACACAGATGGGGTAGCAAAAGAGTGGTGGTATTTTACAAGGTCAGAGTCATTTGTATCACTCTCAAAAACTCTGACCCCAGTGGGTGATGTGACTAGGTAGCTCCTCCTCTATATGCTGCGACACTATATTTGCAGTCCACTCGGACACTCAGCCATTTTTTGGCCAGCGTGGATTCATTCTGACATTTCACCATGATGAAGATCTGCTCCACATTATCTCTCCACAATTACTGTGCTATATCACAGGATGAAAGGAAAGAGATGATAAATCAGTTATCGGCACACATGGGTAGAGAAAACACCAACACATGAGGAGCCTCTGTGCATAAATTACTCAGAGAGGACATGGCTGGCAGCCATGATGTGTGAGCTCTATTAGGGGTGATAGGGGCGAGATTGGAGTAATAGACAGGTTAAGTGTGTTCTTGCTGCTCTGACAATGCATTGGGAAGAAATAAAGTAAATCATACAGCACACAAAATCATGGACTGTCACAGACATCACACGGGATCATACCATACAATCACATCACACACAAAGGTTCAGACTGTACAGTCATGACTGCCATAAACATCACAGGATATTGTACAGTCACATTACACACAAGGATGAATATACAGTCACTGAATGCCATAGACCTCACAGGGGATTGTACATTCACACCACACATAAAGATTGTGCATCCAGCCGTACTGATATCGACTTTATATATGAACTTAAAATGGTTTAAACTTTTTCTTCCCCAAAGAAAACAAAACCTGTAACTGCTTAAAAATGTAAGCTGGAGTTGGACTTTGCCACTTACTTAAAGAAGAACTGAGCTTAAAACATCTTGTAGGGATCACTAATCAGTGCCCTAAAAAAATCTACCTTTTTGTCTTTAATTCGTTTTTGTGTGTAGGCACTTCTGTAGTTTAGCCTCATAACTGTATATCTGCTGTATGAGATCATCTAAGGCGCTGCTGCCTCCGACTGCTAGTCTTAGAAGTTTCAGAGTAAGATTGGTGGTCACTACTGTGCTGCTCACTGTACTCCTCGCTATGGAGAAAACTGTACCTGAAGAGCTGCAGTGCAAGGATTTCCATTCTTCATCCATTCTGTGGATTTGTGTTTCTTACAGCTCTCATTATCCCACCAGTCATCAGATCACCAATCAGTGGGGCAGCTCTGACACAATGGGGTTGATTTACTAAAGGCAAATAGTCTGTGCACTGCAAGTGCACAGCAGGTGCAGTTGCTCTAAATCTGAGTAAACAGCATGTTTGTTTGCCAATGATTGGATGATAGAAATCAGCAGAGCTTTCCCTCATTTCAGAGCTTCGCCTCAGATCTAGCGCAACTGCACTTGCAGGGCACTTGAAGTACCCTTGCAAGGTACAATTGCAGTGCACAGTATATTTGCCTTTAGTAAATCAATCTCAATGTCATGTACCTGGTCTGAGGCCGATTTGACAAGAGGGCTTCCCTTGCGGCTAAGTGCCAGGCACCCCTAAAGGTGAGAACAGGGAATGCTAGGCTCAAAGAAGCATGGGTACCATTTAGGTAGATCTGCTGCAAGCTGCTTGCAGCACAGTGGAACTGGATTGCTGTCAGCTGGTCTATCAGGACAGATGGCAGGACCTCCGTTGCCTCTGGAGATGTAGCAGGACCAGGGCAGTGACCACAGGCAAGGTGGCAACCGAGGAAAAAGCAGGATCAGGCTGGCAGAGCTGGACTGAAGAAGCATAGTCAGGATGATAGATGAAGTCATACACAGGAAGGCAAGCCAGCGAGTAGGCAGGTGCATGGTCAAGAACAAACCCAAGGTCATTCAGGGATCCAGTGGAGCAAGCAGAAGAGTAGTCAAGAGCAAACCAGGGTCATGCACAGTAGAACAAGAGAAGCAGAGTCGTTAGAGCAAGCCGGGGTCAAAACCAGGGATCAGGCAGCTGGAAAGTCAGGAGGCAAGCCGGTCAGTAACAGGTAAACCAAGCAATATAGGAAACACAGGAGCAAGGAGTACTGGTAGCTGAAGATCATCCAGCAAATCTAAATGCAGTCACTATCCTTATATAGGGCATTTGGCACCAGTTCTGGCAGCAAATATGAGCCAGTGCGCACGTTTGTGCTAACGCACACGCAATTATGCCTGGTATTTTCCTCAGCACATGCACATTTTTATGTGTGGTTGCTGGAAAGAAAATCGCACCATCTATGGCCGGCTTAAGACTGGTGCACACAAAATTTGGTGCAGCTGTGCATAGTAATCAGTCTAGGTTTTATTGTCAAAGCTTAACTGAACAAACTTAAGTTAAAAACTGATTGGTTACTATGCACCGCTGCACCGGATTCTACGTGCACCAGTTTTAGTAAACCTCCCCCATAGGCTTGTATGCCATGAGAAGAGATGGCTGCTCCATGTACATATACTGTATCATAAACTTAGATACTATACATTCTTAACCGCTTAACAACCGCTCTATAGACAAATGACGTCTACAGAGCGGTTGCTTAATTCTGGGAGGACGTCTATTGACGTCCTCCCAGAATCGCGGTTCCCGCGCGCCCCCTGGGGCGCGCACACGGGAACATCCGTGACCGTCGGGTCCGGGGGACCCGACTGATCACGGATCGTGATGAATGGCCGCTGTGCGCGGCCTTTCATCACGTGATCGCGCCGTCAAATGACGGCGCGATCACATGTAAACAAGCCGGCGCTTCCGCCGGCTTCTCTCTCCTCTCCGCACCGATCGGTGCAGTGTGAGAGGAGAGAGGGGGGAGAGAGGACACGCTGCAGCGCTGTGGGCGATGTGCAATGCCCACAGCGCTGCCTAGGTGACATAACACACCCCCCACCATCTATTTACCA
>BLSH010523904.1:2742958-2755451 GCA_018402905.1 Glandirana rugosa | reverse complement strand
CGAGAATTCCGAGGGTACTTAACGTAAATACCTACTGACGGTCCAACTAATGTCACAGGTAAAACAACCTTCGGGTCCTTACACGTCCAGTGGCCGTCGTCCGGTTATTCTACACTTCTGTGCCCGCCCCGGTCCTTCTCTGTCGTTTTAATTCTTAATACTTAACACCGTTTTTATTCATTTTTGACTCTTCATTTTGTCTCTGTCTTTTACATTATTTCCACATGAACGTGAAATTGGTGAACTGTTGACCCGTGAATTTGGGGGAATTGTTGGTCTGGTTAAAAGTGTTGCATGACTGAGTAATTGTCATTCAAAGTGTGAGAGCGCTGAAAGCTGAAAATTGGTCTGGTTGTTAAGGGGGTTTAAGTGCCCAGTTGTCAAGTGGTTAAAGTGCAAGTACACCTTTATTACATTTTCTGTCTCTGTTTTACTTCTCAGTTTTTACTTATTTTTGCCACAATTCATAATTCTTAATTTTGCTGTCTCTTCCTGGCCCCGCCCGTGTCTTCACATCTTATTGGCCTGCTGCCGGTGACCTGCACATTCCTGGGCTTCCAACAAAATGGACACTGTAATCAACCTGGCAGTCATCCATAAATGCAATTCATGGGAGCCTTAAGAGCTAAGTCTGTATCCCACCCACAACAGAATTGGTCCTTGCATGTATGACCAATATTAGCTCTTCTTTGTATACTGTCCTGTTCTCTGTGCTTACATCTGGATTGCAGCATATAAACTGTCGTCTTTATCGGCAGAGCGGACCTGGCAGAGGGGGGGAGGAAGAGTTGGGGGGAGCTCACGTTGTTGTGTTTAATTAGCACATCTGACACAGAAGACTGCACTCCCCATGCACTTGTAGTTGCTTCAAGATGTGTCAAGTGCCGGCCACCTGCAGCCGCCGCGCCCCGCTACTCTGCTGTTTGACCTGCTGGGTGAAGTGCCAGAGGCCTCATCTGGCTGCAGGTTTGGCCCCATGACCTGCTGACCTGCAAATGTGGTCTTTCCACAGAGTTCTGAGAGATCTCCCAGCTCCTGCCCTCTGGATATTGAGGGAAGGGGTGGATTATCAGGGAGCAAACACCAGTTAAGACTCACATTTCACTCACATCCTGTAAGGTTTGTGCAATTTATTAATATGTTCTGATCAGTATATTACTGTTCTTATATATCCTTGGGGATGACGGGACAATGAAAGTGAACATGAATATTTGTCCCGTCACCAATACTTATTTTGTGTAAAAAAAAATCGATAGGAATCTGTATGCAGTGTGTTTTAGCCATTTAACTAAATTTAGATAATCCTGAAGAGATTATCAAGATTAATTTCCTATAAGATCTCCAGAATTAATTCCATATAATCACTGTGATATCTCTGTATATTCACCATAAACTTGCTGGTATCTATATGGGCATTTGCTCTGAAATATTTGGTAACTTCTCCCTAGAATCTCTGGGCTCACCTTCATAGACTCTCTGGGCTCTCCTCCATATACATTCTGGGCTGGGTTGGGATTTATTTACTAAAACTGGAGAATGCAAAATTTGGTGCAGTTCTGCATAGAAACCAATCAGCTTCCAGTTTATTTAGCCAAAGCTTAATTAAACAAGCTGAAGTTAGAAGCTGATTGGTTTTTATACAGAGCTGCACCAGATTTTGCACTCTCCAGTTTTAGTAAATCAACCCCTCTGGGTTTTCCTCCATTGAAAAATTAGGATATCTCCATAAAGACATTTTCCATAGAATCTTTGGGCTCTTTTAAATAGAATATCTGGTATTTCCTGAATCAAAGAATTGTTGGATCGTCTCCAATAAGCCATATTCCATAGACAGTAAGAACTTCTCCAAAGAATATCTAGGTTCTCTCACATACTACTCTTGGTGGGTTACACCAACCTGTGATGTCCTCTGTGTAGCTGCTGTCAATGGAGTCACATTTATTGGCTTGTACATATGAAAGGCCTCAGTGGGGCTCTGCTGGGTGTAACACAGTGATAGTCATGTAATCATGGGGGGTGCTGTTACTGCATCCCCCTGTTTAAACAGATACTGAGATTTTCTATATGGAACCACATAGATAGTTATTGTTGGGCTAGAGGAAGTCTTATCCTTGTGATGTTCCCGCTGTGTCCTTTGTGTAATTACATCATCTTCATTATGATTGTCCCTGCAGGGGGCAGCAACCAATATGGCTGCCATATACCATGTGTAGCACAGTCAGTGGATTCACAGCGCATGTTCAGGCAAGGCGACTATTGTCACATAGTACAGGAGAATATCAGTAATTATCAGCTGCCGTCCTTTAACTGGAAGCTCAATAGGTGATAATGTGAGTATGCAGAGGGAGAGAAAAAGACCCTATAATAGCGAGATACACAAAGATGCGAGCTACGGTGGGGGAGCTTTTAAATGGTGTTTTGCAATGGAGTAATGAGGGGTCGTCTATCCATTATCATTATTGCAGCTATATTTATTGTACTAGTTACAAAACATGGCAGTCATTAATATATTTTTTATTACAATTTTTATATGCCCGAAGAATAATTGTCCACTGTTACACCTCCTAACCTCAAAAGACCCTCCATACAATCAAAGTCACAATCTGTCACGCATAGACTTTATCAGTAAAAGTTTGTGAACACCTGACCATCACACCTATGTATCGATGCCCACACCCTCCAGAGACCTGATGGTGACCCCCAGAGTCAGGGGCAGCTGACATACCTACTCAGGGTGCAGGTTACTAGGCATGGTGGGTGAGTTGCAAGGTGGAATAATTGGGTGCCAGTCACTTTTGAAATTAACAAAAAGAGATTTATTGTCAATTAACAACAACTGGGGGAGAGAGGGTTAGGGCAAGGACACCCTTAGGCAAATGCAATGTGCAAACGGGCAGACTCCACAGACAAGAATAGAAATAGGCTGACAGGGATACAGAAAAAGGCCCTTAGCCACTTCAGCCCTGGAAGGATTTTCCACATTAGGACCAGAGCGCTTTTTGCGATTTGATGCGATTAACCACTTCCCGACCAGTGACGTAAATAGGCGGCGGTCGGCTTTGAGCGGCACTACCGGGACATAGGCTATCCAGGGGTAACGACCAATCCGGCTCGGGAGCCGCTCGGTTGTTATCCCAGGGGGCGAGAGGGGACATCCCCCCCTCCCGCCGCCTTCCGCCGGTCTTCTCCAGCCTCCCGTCCCACCTGATAGAAGCCGTAATCCGCTCCGATCGGGTCTCCTTCGGCAAATTCCGGAAGCGACGTCACATCGTCACTTCCGGTTTACTATTCTTAATTTAGTTTTAATTTTAAAAAAATGACAGTATTCAGAATCGCCGTTTTTGGCAATCTGAATACTGTGAAGTGCAAAGGAGGGATGGGGGGTCTTTTAGACCCCCCGGCCCTCCAAAAAGAGTACCTGTCACCATATATTACTATCACAAGGGATGTTTACATTCCTTGTGATAGCAATAAAAGTGATTAAATTTTTTTTATTTTAAAGGAACAGTGCTAAAAATAAATAAATAAATAAAATTTAAAAAAAAGGAAAAAATGTAAAGCGCTACCGTTCCCGTGAGCTCACGCAGCAAAGAAAACGCATACGTAAGTCGCGCCCACGCATGAAAACGGTGTTCAAACCACACATGTGAGGTATCGCCGCGATCGCCAGAGTGTGAGCAATAATTCTAGCAAAAGACCTCCTCTGCACCTCTAACCTGGTAACCGATAAAAAATTTTAAAGCGTCGCCTATGGAACTTTTTAAATACCGGACTTTGTCGCCATTCCGCGAGCGTGCGCAATTTTCAACCGTGTCATGTATGGTATCTATTTACTCGGCGTAACATCCTCTTTCACAATATACAAAAAAATTGGGCTAACTTTATTGTTGTCTTATTTTTTAACTCAAAAAAGTAAAATTTTTCCAAAAAAATCGCACTTGAAAGACCGCTGCGCAAATACCGTGTGACAAAAAGTATTGCAACAATGGCCATTTTATTCCCTAGGGTGTTTGAAAAAAAAAAAAATGTTTGGGGGTTCTAAGTAATTTTCTAGCAAAAAAAATGTTTTTAGCTTGTGACCACCAAATGTAAAAAAGTGGCCCGGTTGGTAAGTGGTTAACTGACAATAGCATGGTCGTGCAACGTTGTACCCAAACAACATTGGCGTCCTTTTTTTCCCACTAATAGAGCTTTCTTTTGGTGGTATTTGATCACCACTGCATCACTTCTGATCACCACTATAAACAAAAAAGAGCGACAATTTTGGGAAAAAAAAAACAATATTTGTTACTTTTTGCTATAATACATATCCCAAAAAAAATATTAAAAAAAAATGTATTCACCAGTTTTGGCCGATATATCTACTTCTACATATTTGTGGTAAAAATAAAATCGCAATCGGCGTTCATTGATTGGTTTGTGCAAAAGTTGCAGCATTTACAAACCATGAGAATTAATTTATGGCGTTTTTACTTTTTTTTTTTGCTAGTAATGGTGGCGATCCGCGATTTTTCTCGGGACTGCGATATTGCGGTGGACATGTCGGACATTTTTTACACTTTTTTGGCACCATTGACATTTATGCAGCGATCAGAAATTTAAATATCCACTGATTACTGTGTAAATGTCACTGGCAGGGAAGGGGTTAACCTGCAGGGGGCAATCAAGGGGTTAACTGTGTTCCCTAGGCGTGTCCTTTGTGGGGGCTGGGCTGGCAGGGGCATAAGAGATCTAACTGATCCTAGTGACATGGATCAGTAAATCTCTTACATGCCGCCTGACACAGCGGGCAACCACTGTGTTTACATCAGCAGTTCCCCGCTTTTCTTCTCTAACAGACGATCGCGGGTCGCCGGCGTACATCGAGTCCGCCCAACCCGCGGCCCTGCTCATGGAGCGTGCGACGGGCACGAGAGTGCGCCGGCGACGCGTGCTCCCCCTAGCTGTGTGTGCGTGGATCGCCGTTTATAGAAGGAGATTTGCGCTATGCTGCCACTGTGCAGCTGTAAATGTACGCGAGCCGGTCTGGAACCGGTTAAGCTGAATACAGCAATCTGTATTTTTGTAGCAACTGCTGTCTCCTATAGTAACACTTCACTTTCAATGCTTCACTGTAGATCTGCACACGTAACTCATAGTATCCCGCTGTAGATCTCTGCTCACATCTCACAGTATCCCACTGTAGATCACTCAAGCTTCACCCACGTTGTCCCGCTGGGTCCCTGAATTGACTCACAGCTACCCGCTGTACTTATCTTCAAGCATCACCCACTCTATCCCGCTAAGTACCTGACTTGACTCACAGCTACCCGCTGTACTTATCTTCAAGGTGCCTCCTGCTGGGTTCCCGGTTGAGACTACTGAAGCTTTCCCACCTCTTCACCGTCCCCGGCTAGTGAAACAACTGCTCTGGTACTTCTTCAGACCTCCATCCTCTCTACACCTGCCCCTGGTAACAGGAGTGGTTGTCCCTTTGTGGCAACTGCTTCTCCTTTACCGCTGGCACTCGATTCAATTCTCCCTCAGGCAGAACCTCCTCAATTTGGCTAGGCCTCCGTCTCAATGCCTAACTGACTGCTGCTGCTTGGATTCCTGGATAGGCTTCGGTTAGGCCTAGCAACTTGGTGCCTCAGGGTAGGCCTCAGGCTTCTGGCCTAGCAACCCGGAGCCATGCGACACACGTCCACCCAGGCAGCCATCCAGGTGGCTAAGAACACTGATCACCTGACTCCTCCCAAATAAATAGTCTGTCCCAGCATGCTCTGGGACCGAAAGAAATCCCCTGCTGAGACAACCGATAGGATACATTCATAACCTGTGATAACCGTAATCCATCATTCTAATGTCAGAGGCAGCAATGCCACCTTGTGACAGAAGAGAAGAACTACACCAGACTCAGGCTTAGGGTAAAATCAGTGGATCCCCTACCAATTAGCCAGGCTAGTTCCCACCTAGCACAACTAAATTTGTTAGCAGCCCAGTTTAGGAGCAGTGTTACACCTATTTGAGCTTGTAGGATATCCCATTCCAAAACCATTGCCATTAAAATGGAGTTGTCCTCTCTCTGTGGCAATAAGCCTATGCTCTTCTGGGAAGGATCTCCAAAAGCTTGGAGTGTTTCTGTGGGAATCTGTGCCCATTTGTGAGGTCAGGTTCTGTTAGTGGATGAGAAGACCTGGCTAGCAGTGAGTGTTCCAGTTCATCTCAAAGGTGTTCAGTAGTGTTGAGGTCAGGGCTCTGCGAAGGCTACTGAAGCTCCTCCACACCAAACCGGTCAACCATGTCTTTATGGCGCTGGCTTTGTCAATGGGCACAGTCATCCTGAAACATAAAAGGACCATACCCAAACTGTTACCACAACAGTACCCATCACTGGAGACACCGTAACTCAATAATTTGAAGGGTGTCCACATACATTTGGCCATATAGCCTGAGAACGGTGCCCCACCTTCTGATTGTGGCAATGCTGTTGTTATAGGGTTATCCATCTGCTAGGAAGGTTCTCCTTCTTCCCAATAAACAGCCGGTGATGCTGAAGTTTTTACTGTTAGAAATGTATTTGGCTGTGATAAAAATTGGTACTACTTTAGCCCATTAATTGTGATAACTGACTGCACTTTGCTGTCTTTCCAAGGAAGTTTTTCTTCATCTCTGATAACTCTAAGTAGTTATAAAGCTACTCCAGGTAATTATTCTCCACTCATCGTACCATATCTGCATGTAGATGAAATTACCACTTTATAAATTCTTAAAGTGATACTAAACACACATTGTTAAATTTACATTGTCCCTTCTATTTCTGTATATAGATGATGGCACTATAATTATTTTAATAAAAAATAAACCATCTAAGTACCTTTTTCCTAATCGATATACAGCTGTCACAGGGCCCAGTTCTTTCTCAGCCTGTCTACAGGAAAACATAAGCAGGAGGAGCTTGTAGTCCTTTGCTGCTGGTCACATGTTTAACAAAAAACAGCTTTTGGAATACAGAGTAAAAATAAATAAACAAATAATATCAATAAACCGTTTTAAATTGCCATACAAATATATATTTTGAATCAAATCTTTATTATTTTTTGACAATAACATGGTGCAGACAGATTTCTGCCAGTCACAAGCTTTGTCACGCCCCTCCAGCCTGTGTCTTAGAATAAGAGGGAGGTGCAGCCTCCATTAATTTACATGTAATATCCCGCCCCCATTCTGTTTAGCTGTGTTTAGTGGGCATGGAGGAGGAGGAAGGGAGTGGGCTGTCAGTTACCACTGTGTATACACCCACATGTGTTACTCTACAGCAGGGATATGCAATTAGCGGACCTCCAGCTGTTGCAAAACTACAAGTTCCATCATGCCTCTGCCTCTGGGTATCATGCTTATGGCTGTCAGAGTCTTGCTATGCCTCATGGGACTTGTAGTTCTGCAATAGCTGGAGGTCCGCTAATTGCATATCCCTTCTCTATAGTAACATGGGCTGCTCAGATGTGATATGGAGGAAATGCTAAGCATAGAAACTCACTGAGAAAAGTGTGTGCAGAGCTGCAATACAGCTGCAAAATCCCTAGCTAAATTGGGGACATGAACAGAAGGGGGAGATAGAGAGCAGCAGGATCAACCAGGTGTTTTGCAGAATGCAGAAAACAAATCTCATAGTGACTGAGTGAGTATGAACAGTATGTAATACACCATTTATTGATAGTTTTTTATTATGTGAGTTTAGTGTCACTTTAATGCTCATTGGTTAAAATCTTACTAATAATGCTAATATGAATTATAATTCTAATATAGCTAATAATGTAGATTATCAGCAAAAAAAAAATGGTGATAATCTCCATCATCCCATATCTGCTACAATTCAGCAGAGGAAAGTGGAAAGTTTCCTAATAAACCTCTCTCATATCGACGTGTGCATATGCCTATTTTGTCTTTTCTAAGGCAGGTGCGAGGAGGGGTGGGCTTTGTTTGCAAATATCCATTCCAGCAATCCTGGCTCTGGCCTGCCCTTCCTCACCTCACATCTGGACAATCACTGTGATGGTAGAGCTTCTTAACCAGTCCTTTGAACCTTTGATCACAGGCTGCTGTGTGGGTTTTGTAGAGCCGGCGACTGGCTTCAAAGTGAAAGTGACGCGGCATCTCCATAGCTGCCGATCACTTTAACAGAGCTGGCCAGCTGCTCGCCTCCCGTTGTTCTCCATTGCTTATCGACAACCGGGAACACATCCGCCAGTGGGGAAGAGAGACTGCAGTGAGACTGAGGCAAATCTATGCTTTGATCTCACCTGCAAACAATGAAGCCGAAAGTGATGTCACTTCTGGTTTCATATGCACCATTTCCTGGCCAGTACAGCCATATCTAACCAAACCAATCTGTGCTTGGTTAGATGGTGTGAAGGGCAGGGGAGACATTGGGGTCTATTAGACCCCTAATGTCTCTAAAAAGAGTACCTGTTACCTGCCCAATGCTAATACATATGGGTTTATTAAGCCCTTGTGATAGCAATCACATAAAAATAAATACAAAGAAAAAAGTAAAAAAAAGAAAATGATAATAAAATATATTTAAATAAAAAAAAAAATTCCCAAAACCACCGTCGGCCCCGGACACTGCGCAAACGTGGTGCATACGTGTATGTAAACTGCGGTCGGACCACACAGGTGACATATCGCCTTGAACGTCAGAGTAATAACAATAATTCTAGCACAAAAGCTCCTACTTAACTCTAAATTGATGAGTTATAATGTCTTTTTTTTCTTATATAATCTTTATTTTCAAACTTATATAAAGTATACAAACATACAAAACCCAGGGTGATCAGGATCGTCCACCGTTTTGTGAAAGCTAGGCATATTAAGGGAAAAAAAGAACACATCACAAATCACCCTTCCGTTATATAGAACATGATGAACAGCAAGAATAAGGGGGGGATTTCACATCTTATAACGAAAGTGTATAAAAGAGTGGTATAGACTTTAAAATGTCGCCCGAGCTGGCCCGGGATGGGGGCCAGGAATTGGCAACATTGCAAGTAACAGCATAGGCCAGGGCCCAACCCAGCAGGATAGGGAGGCCGCCTCGACAGTCTTAGTATTCATTCATAGAGACAGTCAACGGACCCCTGAATAGAAGCACCACACTGGAGGTTTACCCGGTGTCCACTGTACTTTCCATGGGGTGCCAGGTATCACCAAAACGCCAACATTAAATTGTCTTCATCAATTAAGTATTATTCCCCCTAGCATCTGTTATCATGAGTGCAACATAGATAATTGACAAACCAAATAATTAAGGAAAACAAGGGGAAAGCATAATATTGGACGCTTACTCATACCTGATTAAAAGCTCGAGACCTCTCACACCGGCAAGCACTGTTATGTAGATAAATACATTTTCAACCCTTTACAGGGACAAATGAATAGACCGATCTCTATTCAGAGGGCTCTAATGGCTTTTAAAGCATCGCCTATGGTGATTTTTGGGCACCATAGTTTTTGGCGATATCAAGGGTGCACGCAATTTTAAAACATGAAATGTTAGGTATCGATTTACTCGATACAACCACATCTTTTATATTTTAACCAAAAATGGATATTATATGGTGTGATTTTACACTAAAATTCATTGTATTATATTATTTCCGGAAAATTTGTGCTTAAAAAACAGTTGCGCAAATATCACATGAAACAAAAATTTGCAACTATCACCTTTTTGTTCTACAGGGCCTTTGCTTTCAGAAAATATATAATGTTCAGGGGGTTTATGTATAACTGAACGCAAATGTTGAGAGGTAGTAGAACATAGGTTTTTATTGCTGTCTCTGCCCCCGTTAGGGAGATTTACCCTCTCAATTTGTCCTGTTTACCATTATCACTGAATTAGATAGTGAAAAAAATCCCAAATTATGGGTTGTCACCAGAATAGTAATAGAGGAGAAATCTTTCAATGGGGACACTTAAGCCTAGGACATACAGGCCGAATGTTGGGGAGCAGTGGCCGGTTCAATAGAAACTGGCCAATGGGCAGCCTGTGTGTACGGCAGCCTGTCCAACAGAAGCCGGCCAAACGGGTGATGACCGAATAAGGTCTGCCGACTGGCTCCCTGGCCGGAGTTTTCTGGCGGGGGGCCGTCCCCCTGTCAGAACACAATAGCACAGCAGGGTAGATCGCTGTACTAACATCGGATTGCTAGTACAGCGGCTCTGACTGACGAAAAAAATAGTAGTGTGTGTCAGGCTTAAAGCGGACCTTCAATCATTCTTTCAACTTTCCATCTATTAAATCTTCTGCCCTTGTTGTTTTAACTTTGGATAGTAAAGCATTTTTTTTTCTGCCAATAAATACCTTATACAGCCCACTTCCTGTTTCTTGTCTGGTCATTGGCCTAGGCTTATGACATCATGCACAGCTTTCTCTCGTGAGAGTTTGCCAGGAAGGCAGGGGGGGTGAGTCATAAGAGGGCCAATGAGAGCTGCAGGGTTGCAGAGCTGGAGGTGTGTGTCTGTGTAAATACAGGAAGTGAACAGGCAGCAGCTTCAGCTGCCCACAGTGAAAATTGCTGCAGACAGATTTCTGCAGCATATTTGGCAAGTACAGAATCACAGTATATATAAAATAATATGCAAAATGGTTGGAGGGAAGCTTCAGAATGGCAAAGATGTTTTTATTACAAATTATGTGAGCAGACTGCAGTTCTTCTTTAACCTCTTCAACCTCTTTTTGAGATTTGGTGTTTACAAGTTAAAATCAGTTTTTTTTGCTAGAAAATTACTTATAACCCCTAAACATTATATATATATATTTTCTAACACCCTAGAGAATAAAATGGCGGTCCTTGCAATACTTTATGTCACACCGTATTTGCGCAGCGGTCTTACAAGCGCCTTTTAAAAAAAAAAAAATCACTTTTTTGAGTTAAAGAATAAGACAACAGTAAAGTTAGCCCAATGTTTTTCCATATTGTGAAATTGATACCCAACAAGGCAAGCTTCAAAACTGTGCCCACTCGTGGAAATGCGAAAAACTTTGGCACTTAAAAATCTCCATGGGCGGCGTTTAAAAAATTCTACAGGTTACCTGTTTTAAGTTACAGAGGAGTTTTAGTTCTAGAATTATTGCTCTCGATCTAACGATGGCGGCGATACCTCACATGTGTGGTTTGAACACCGTTTTTATATGTGGTGAACCTGGTGACAACCAGGGATTACCTCACTTTGATGAAATTTCCTCTCACTTCCTATTTTGACTTTGGGTCAGAAAAGGGAATCTCCCCAATGAGAGACAGGTGGCAAAAAACTTGACAGTGGTTATAAACCTCCCTTACTCTATCCAGGATGAAGTCTAATGTTTTTCCTTTAATTCTACTTTAAAGTTGTGTTAAACCCAAAAGCAAACATTTAGTGTAGCTTACCAGTTCCTAGATGTGATGGCTGCATTTGTTTTCTTATTTAGGCTTTCTTTCTTCTATTTTCATCCGGTAAACCAGCCAGTAAGTCTGTTGTTTTTCCAAAGAACAAGCTCTCCAGCAGAATGTATCAGTTAAAAAGATGAGACAAACCATTTAGCAATGACAGGGGTGCTTACAATGAACAGCTTTTATTTATGTAAAACCTTTAACCCAAAAGGAAAAAAAACTGCTTGCTGTAACTGCTTAAAAGGTATTAGCTGAAGTTTGACTTAAATTTGTTAGTCTAAATCCGCACTAACTTCCAGCACCTCCACCAGGCATCCACCTGGTTCTTCATTCGCTGAACACACGACCACAAATGAGTGGGTCAGAATGGCCTCTAAGTGTATCCCCTTTACACTGGCTCCCAAGCTCTCTGGTTCTGACTCACTAAAATATAGTAGAGAGAAGAAAAAAACACAGACAAATCCCGCGCCTTAGGACTAGACAATAATGAATATAACAAAACAGAGAGCAGCTGGTATAACAGTATAACATATAAAAAAATTACACTTAAGATGTTGGATACAGTATATGGATACGAGCGTGCCCGCGGGTCGGGCTGACCCGATGTCCGCCGGAGACCCACGATCTCCTTTCAGAGAGGAGGAACGGGGAACCGCCGA
This sequence comes from Glandirana rugosa, assembly GCA_018402905.1. NCBI lineage: Eukaryota > Metazoa > Chordata > Amphibia > Anura > Ranidae > Glandirana > Glandirana rugosa. Next base: position 2,743,381 of record BLSH010523904.1, on the reverse strand, counting down.
AGTAAACACGGCGGTTCCCCGTTCTGTGAATGGGACACAACAGATCTACTGATCCCTGTCACTGGGATCAGTTAGATCTGTTCTGTCCCGACCAGCCCCGCCCCCCCACAGTTAGAACACACCCAGGGAACATTGTTAACCCCTTCACTGCCCCCTGCTGGTTAACCCCTTCACTGCCAATGACATTTATACAGTAATCAGTGGACATTTAAATTTCTGATCGCTGTATAAATGTCATTGGTCCCAAAAATGTGTCAAAAATGTCCGACATGTCCGCCCCGATATCGCAGTCCCGATAAAAATCGCAGATCACCGCCATTACCAGTAAAAAAAATAAAAACGCCATAAATCAATGTCCATAGTTTGTAAATGCTATAACTTTTGCGCAACCCAATCAATAAACGCCGATTGCGATTTTTTTTA
>BLSH010523904.1:2730600-2741764 GCA_018402905.1 Glandirana rugosa | reverse complement strand
ACTATGTCATTACATTAGAATGTCTAATGTTACATGACATACAAATGACACACAAAGTGAAAGACTTAAAGGGAGGCCAGAGGTGGGGGCACGCTGCGCTGCGAGCGTCCCTTGCCTCGGGCCAACATACAGTACATTGTAATCTGTAAGATTACATTACTGTATCAAATCATTTCACATCCCCTTTGTCCCTAGTGCTTTGTCCAGTGCCCTGCATGCACTTTTATATTATATTTGCCATTCTTTCTGCCTGGAAACTTGAGAATGTCCATGGCATCCAAAAAGCGTTCCTTTACGTCAAAAGTGGTTTTTGATCCGCTAGAAAACACCGATAGTAAATAAGAATCATTTGCAGAATTGAGTGACACTGATTTGTGGGGAAATTTATCATCAGAAACTGAAAGTGACGACAGCGACAATTCTGAAACTGAGCAAATTTCAGTGTTTTTGATTTGATTACATTATTGAATAAATTTTATTACTATTACGTTATTATTTCTGATAATTATTTATAGTTATTTATTATATTATAATTTATGATTTCGTGTTTCAGACTTTATCATACCCGGGATGTCTACTAGACTCTTGTTTGGACAGATTTAAGTGAGTTATTCCTAATAATTTACAGGCCTACAATATAAAACGCCAAATTTCTATGCGAAACAATGTACCGCTTTTAGACACAAAAATCTGACATAATCATACCGCCAGGGAGGTTAAAGCATCAACATGTAAAATTATAAAATGACAACAAGCAAGTCAGTTTCAGCTCTGCCCAACACAATATGCCTAATTTACTTTTTCATCGGGTTGAGCTGAAAGGCTCGAAGTGCTTCTGAATGCACAAAAAAATTGTGAGGAGGTGCAGCAGAAAGTAAACTCCCAGAATCCAGTTGCAGAGAACAATATTTGTATTAACCACTTCACTGCCGGAAGGTTTACCCCCCTCAAGACCAGGCCGTTTTTTGCAATACCGCGCTGCTTTACTTTAACTGACAGTTGCGCGGTCGTGCGACGTTGTACCCAAATAAAATTGATGTCCTTTTTTACCCGCAAATAGGACTTTCTTTTGGTGGTATTTGATCACCTCTGAGGTTTTTATTTTTTTGCAAAAAAAACCCAGCAATGATATTAAAAAAAAAAACAATATTTTTTACTTTCTGCTATAAAACATATCCAATAAAAAAATGTAAAAAATCTAATTTCTTTATCAGTTTAGGCCAATATGTATTCTGCTACATATTTTTGTTAAAAAAAATCCCAATAAGTGTATATTGATTGGTTTGCGCAAAAGTTATGGGATATGTTTATGGAATTTTATTTATTTTAATTTTATTCTATTCTTTTTTACTAGTAATGATGGTGATCAGTGATTTTTAGCGGGACTGCGACATTGCGGCGGACAAATCAGACTCCTAACTGACACTTTTTGGGGACCAGTAACACCAATACAGTGATCAGTGCTAAAAAAAAAATACACTTGTCACTGTACTAATGACACTGGCAGGGAAGGGGTTAACGTCAGGGGCGATCAAAGGGTTTACATCAGGGGCGATCAAAGGTTTACGTTTGTCCCTAAGGGATGCTTTCTAACTGGGGGGGGGGGGGGGGGTGCTTTGACTGGGGGAAGGCAGAGATCCGTGTTTCTGCTTAGCAGAAACACAAGATCTTCATCTTCCCCTCTGGCAGAACGGCGGTCTGCCTTGTATACATAGGCAGGTATGTGATTTCACGCAGGTGGGCCGCCCTGCCGCTGTATATCTGCGTGGGCCGGTCCAAAAGCGGTTAATGTTAAAGTTCAGCAATTCACAGGAAGCTATGCGAACACTCACAGAATGCAACAGCAATGTGTAGCAGAGCAGGTTGCAGATATGTCGGCAGCTTCTGTCTTGAGGAGCGGAATGCAGCCTGGCTGGTCCATGCCCAAATGCGGAGGTCTCCAGGAAGGATGGTGTGTCCCTATCCTTTCCCTACTCATCAGGAACCTCTAGCTGCTGCTAATCATTGTCCCTGTCAGATGGTAGACCTGTCCCTACACTACCCACATGCAAAATGCCCACCAAGCCTGGGAACCAAGGCCTTATATAGGCTCTGCCTGACCCAAGATAGCTACCAAAGTCACATGGGATAGCAGCATCCAATCGGATAGCTTCCCCAGTGACCCAGGAAACCATAGAGGAACCATGTTCTTCTTGACTTCCCCTCCAACTGCAATCCCCCAGCCAGCGAGCGCCACCTACAGGAAAATAGACTGCACCTGCCTACATACTAGCTATCAATATTTAAAAGAAATAACGCCATAGATTGTGGACTCAATTGAGTATTAGTTTGCCTTTACAAGCATTTTCTGCTTTTTTTTCTGGATCAACTGCAGGCTTGTGGTTCTGAGGATGGAGGTTTTTTAATAATTTTGTCTTTCAGTTGAACCCGATGTGTTTCTTTTTAGCCTTTATAGCTGTGAAGCACATGGAGTTAGATTTAGGAAATGAAGGAAATATCATTATCACAGCTTGATAGAATAAAGAAAAAAATCTGGCCAAGAATTATCCGTGGAACAAACTTGCTGTGTGCCTCTTACACATTACTTTGTGGTGGAGGAAGTATATGTGTTTCCTGATATATTTTTCTCCAGGCCAGAAGACTAATCTTAGAAAGTATTATTTTACTGAAAGGGTAGTTGATGCTTGGAATAAACTTCCAGCAGAGGTAGTGAGTTAATCAACAGTAAATGGCTTCAAACATGCTTGAGAAAGATAGATCTATACAAAACATGTATAAAAAATAAAAACAGGCCGAATCGCTGGAATACTCGTCTTTTGTGTCACTTCTCTATGTATCCATGACTCTTAGATTGTAAGCTCTAATGAGCAGGGCCCTCTGATTCCTCTTGTACCAAATTGTGATGTAACTGTACTGTCTGCCTTCATTTTTGTAAAGCGCTGCGCAAACTGCTGGCGCTATATAAATCCTGTATAATATAATGACCTAAATCACTCCTGGTGTTGTTGTGCTACGCTGTGTCTCTGGCTGAGTTTCTGTGTTGTTTCGGCCGCCCTCCGCTCTGGACCTTTCCTGCCTCATTAGAGTGACCCGCGGGACCAAGGAGATGAGTGAGCCCAAGTCATGTAGCTGCAGGTGCTGTCCCCCTCAAGGCTCTCTTCTCTGTCCGGACACTTTTATCTTCCTCCACCCCTGGACTCTGACCCCTCCTGACTTGTTTGGGTTGAAATGAATGTTCAAAGACCAATTTAAATGTTTAGCTGTTTCCCATAGACACATGAGACGCGGCTGATGACAACTTGTTCTGTCACCGTCCAACTTTTCCCGGATCGTAAGTTGCAAATGGCAACAAGTTTTCTGCCTGGGGACAATCACATTTCATAGCAAAAGTCTTGTTTACAGATGAAATAACAATTATTGGGTGACTTATCCCGCAGCCATAAAACAGATTCTACAGTTCTTTTTAATCAACACTCTGCTAAAAAAATATATATATGATTATGTTCATCACATAATTACTCTACACATTCTATAGGAATAACTGTGTATTCATTTCTATATAAAATCCTAACCAGTCATATATATAATTTGTATAAAACTCTCATTTAAACCCAAACTCTGGGCATAAAAGAAAAGATCCCATGCAGTAGGGCTGCGCCCGCACGGCTAGATTCAGTTGCTTGTTTTGACTAGGGGAGAGGAGAAACAGTTTTACTTACCTGAGCAATCTGGCGGTGGACTCTCCCTTGGCATCCTTACATCAAGTGCAGGGCTGTGGACCCTGTTCTGGTCTTGATGACCTCAGGACCCTAGAACGCGAGGGTGCAAAAGCTGCAGGGAGAAGAGGAGAATCGGGTAAGTATATAGGTGTGTGACGGTGTTCTGTCACATTAGCTAATTCATCAACATCTCCAATCACGCCGCTTCCGGTTTCTGTAATGCATCAGTAATTGGAAATTTAGACAAATTGCTATTTTGGCACAGCACCAGTAAACGTGTACACTCCGGTACACGAAGGGTTCGCTGTTTTGAGAGAACAGCGGGTAAGGAGGGAAAGGTTGTCGCTGCCTCGGAAGCAGCCATGTTGTTGGATAGTATCGGGCGGACTAATATCGCTCATTATATCGTGTACTGGAGTGTATACGGCTGCCGGTGTTGTGCTAAAACAGCAATTCGTCTAAATCTCCAATTACTGATCCTTTACAGTAACCAGAAATGACGTGATTGGAGATCTCGATGAATTAGCTATTTTGACAGAACACCTGGTACACACCCTAATCACCCTGTGCGGTGCCAATTACCCCTGCTTCCCAGTGCCCCCTGTCTCCCCCCTGCAATGCCGGCAGCTTCCCACCTCTTCTCTCCCGCCCGCTGCTGCGGGGGGATGTTTCTGGATGGATGGATGACCGTGCTCGGTTCATTCTTAATTGAAGCATTATGTTTACTATGCTTCACTTTGTGAATGAACAGAAAGCCGCTCAGCACAGAGCACTTCCCATTTGTTGACTGTCCAGTGCAGCTGAGGCTGCAGAGAAAGTGACTGGGAAAGCTCTACCCTCAGTCCCTTTCTCTCTGTTTATGCCCTTGATATTTCACCAAAGCCCCCAACAGGGCTCCTAAAAAAAAATGTAAAAAAATAAATAAATATTGTAAAAAATAATTTAAAAAAATAAAATTGTAAAAAACAATAAAAAAAAAATAATAATAATAAAAACTACTGACACTGCGCTACTGACACAAATTTCTGCTCTACTGACACCAAACTGCTCTGCTGATATTCACGTGTGTCTGTGCTTAGGGGTGCACACCCTAATGCAATAGGTTGCGCACACCAATGGGTAAGGATATTTATTTTTATTGTTCCCCTAGACATAAACAAATACTGCAAGGGATAACTTTTTATTTGCCCAGGGCTGAGTTTTAAAAATATTTCCTAACAAATGACTAGGTAGACCCAAATTCTTTTTCTTAAAATGCATCATGCCACAACGTATACAGGTTTGTTAAGTCACGTTTTGTAAATATATTTCAAAGTTTTTCACTGCCAGTAGCAGCACTTCTTGATACAGGCTGACAAAGCTTAGACACTGCTTTGCGATTAGCAGCAGTATAGTCCGCCTGAGGTGTGCTCTCCTTTATGCCAGCCATAGACGGTACAAATCTTGGCTGGTTCAGCAGAGACCGGCCAAGATCCAAACTATGTATGTGCAGGCTGATTGTACCCAAATTGATCGAATCAATCAACTTGGGTACAACCAGCCTGTCTGATTTTTCCTGCAATTATTGCCAGCGGCTAATCACTATGTGTTCTCCCGGCATGGATGGCTCCCCGCGCCCCCTGTCAGTAGAATACAATAGTTCTGCAGGAGGCATTCCCCCATCAATACTGACTGTGTTGATAGGGGAATCAAGAGATATTCTTTCCTGCAAACCGTGGTTGCAGGAAAGAAAATCGCTCCATCTATGGCCAGCTTTTGTTGGCTGTTGGACCGCTTATCTCATAGATCTGAAAGGAGGCCCAGCAGCATCTGTAGGAGTGAAAATGGTAAAGCATTGTTTGACAGGAAAAGGCTGCCTTTGAACTGCTTTGTCTGCAGTTCAAATGCAACTTAATAGGACATTTTTCATCCACAGAAACGTAACACAAAGCTGGTCAAACGCCTCTGACCTGCCATGTGTAATGCTCAATTAAAGTCTATGGGATTTTGCTGTCTGACAGTTGACAGCATTCAAAACACATCAAGCACAGAAAGACATCGGGCATAAACATGAGCCTTTAGAATTGTTGCTGTTCATTTTTTCTCACATTGGAGTTGAATTACAAATACAGAAATAAAATAGAAAGCCCACGCACCTAGTGCATTACCAAAAATATTTAACCTCCCTGGCGGTATGATTATGTCAGATTTTTGCGTCTAAAAGTGATACATTGTTTTGCATAAAAATTTGGCGTTTTATATTGTAGGCATGTAATTATTAGGAATAACTCACTTAAATCTGTCCAAACAAGAGTCTAGTAGACATCCCGGGTATGATAAAGTTTGAAACACGAAATCATAAATTATAATATAATAAATAACTATACATAATTGTATATGTGTGCGCGCCTTCTATTTTATTTCTGTCTTTGTAGTACCTATCAGACCACTCCATCTGAAGAACGCAGCATCCGCATAGTTTTGTGGGATTACCGCTGTCCTTGTGGTTCTGCACTAAGGAAGACCTCTTAGCGCTGGAAGTGACTGTTTGCTTTTGTACTTTCTACAATTGGGGTTGATTTACTAAAAGAGATTCCATCAGAGGGGCCTAACCGTCCAAGTGTTGTACAGGTGCCACATCCCAATAAATGTAGACAAAAAACAAGATAGATTGGGGGAGGGGACCTTAAAGGCACCAGAAAACACTTTGGATTGTAGTAAATTTGTAAAAGAATTTTATTGATACAAACATGTTAAAATTCATGTGAAGATAAAACACATTACAAACACAAAAATGTAATGTCTGCAACAAGATTGTAACATATATGTCCTATTCTGGTTCGACATATCTTCCCAGCAATATCCCTACACGTTTCGACTAGAAAAAGTCTTCTTCTTTTTTGTTGAGGAGTACAATGAATATGAACTACAAGACAAAAGTCAATTAGTGACTAATTCTACAGTTATATACAGGTGGTCCCCGGGTTACAAACAAGATAGGGTCTGTAGATTTGTTCTTAAGTTGAATTTGTTTGTAAGTCAGAACAGGTACATTTTTTAAGTGTAGCTTCAGCCAAAAAAAATATTTTTTAAGCTTTTTGGATAGCATAGGGAAGGGGTAACACCCCTGTAATGTTTGTTTTGCTGTCTATGTTTCTGTTCAGAAGATTTCCCCTCACTTCCTGTCCCAATGATAAAATGTTAGGTTATTGTGGAAACGAGGATTGGTGATAAAGCATCAGTCGAGACACCTTTTTCCCATGATAACTCTTACAGGAGTGAATTTCCCTTCCTAGGGGTAGATGTCCTCTCACTTCCTGTGGTCTCCCTCTGTTTGTAAGTAGGAGTCGTTTGTAAGTCGGATGTTTGTAACTAGGGGACCGCCTGTATGAAAACATGTGAATCCAACATCAAACACATGGATATATCTTACAATATACGTGTAGAAAGATCATATGCAGATGCCAATATCAGCTCAGCACACATCCAAAGGTCAGCAGGCAATTCACATGTGTTCATGTATAACTTTGTAGAATTAGTCACTAATTGACTTTTGTCTTGTAGTGCCTATTCATTGTACTCCTCAACAAAGAACCCCCTGAAGAAGACTTTTTCTAGTCGAAACGTGTAGGGGTATTGCTGTGACAATATGTTGAACCAGAATAGGACATATATGTTACAATCTTTTGTTGTAGACATAACATTTTTGTGTTTGAAATGTGTTTTATCTTCACATGAATTTTAACATGTTTATCAATAAAATTCTTTTACACATTTACTACAAACCAAAATGTTTTCTGGTGCCTTTAATGTCCCTAAAAGCAAGGAGACTGTGCAGCTTCTGCTCATTTACTAAGCTCTAGAGCAACTGGTTATGCAACGTGCATAGTCTTTTTGTCTTTAGTAAATCAACCCCAATGTGTCAGGAAGGGTCACCATGGCTGGTCATGGTGAACGGTAAAACGCCAAACTCCTGAGCAGATTCCAAAAGAAGGAGAGTTTGTTTTTGTGTGGAGATCTGGTGGGATTAATTAGCTCCAGCAGCCCCTCAGGATAATCCATCTCGGCCTGTGTCTGTTTATATTGTATTGTATCTCTTATGGCTCGTTAATTTATTTTATGGTTTTTTTTATCTTTGCAGGTCTTGTCCCCCACTAAGAGCCTGAATTCTGGACGCAGTCTACTAAGCGACACAGCTACACGTATGTAGGAATTATCTATGTATAATATATATATATATTGGCCGGACAGAGGCACCTGATTGCCCCCCCCCCCTTTCCCTGCAGCAGGTGTCAATCTTCAGCCGGGGAAATTCCCCCCTCACCTCGGGCCAGAATAATATTCAGCTCTGGAAAAGCTCTGGGGAGCCCATCAACTTTCCAAATTGCTCTGCTTGTGAGATATCAAAGCCGCGGCTTCAGCTGTGAAATTAAAACCAAAATAAACGGGCAGAGCCGAGCATGACAAGTGATGAATTAAATGCAGGTCCTCCGCACATTCTGTAACCGCCTGATAATGTAAACACAGCCACACTGATCGCTCTTTAGGCTCTTTATTAGGGCCGGGGGATTGGGGGGGGACACTGCTCTCCAGACCGTAGATCTTATAAATCAGATACCAGTCCTTTCCTTGACTCTCGGGCACACAGGCTCCAGTAACCCACATAGCGATCCGTCCGATCTGGCGGTATTTATGGAAACACTGACTGAGGTAACCCATAGCAATCTCTCTGATCTGACAACATTTGGTTGCTATGGGTTACATTGCTCTATGCGCCAGCTGGTGAAAAAGCAATTGGCAGAATGTTTGCGACAATTTGCACTTAGTAAGCCTCATGTCGCTGACAAAGGCGGTCACCCTAAATGGAGTAAAATTACAGGGGTGGATTTACTAAAGGCAAACAGACTGTGCACTTTGCAAGTACAGTTGCTCCAGAGGTTAGTAAATGGGATGAAGCTTCACTTTGCAAAGAATATCACATGCAAAAAGATGAAAAAACAACTTTATTGCTTGGACATAATTGAATGATGGAAGTCAGTAGAGCTTCTCTTCATTTACTAAGCTTCACATCATCACTGTGCTGTATACAGCAGAGTTGTGAGAGGGACCCAGCAGGCCCCACCCACTACAAGCTGCATGTAGAAAAATACAGGAGGGGGCGGAGACAAGACCAGGCATCCTGTCACAAGGAGAGAGAGCAGCAGCGACTAGTCCAGATTACAGGAGGCTCCTGCAAAAAGGCAAAGTTTCATGCTGGAATATTGCACAGATCTGGAAAAAATACACAAAGCACACCACGATTCAATTAGGAAAACCCATGTATATTGTATTTAGACAATGGGGGGGGGTTACTAAAGGCAAACAGACTGTGCACTCTGCAGTTGCTCCAGAGCTTACTAAATGGGATGAAGCTTCACTTTGCAAAGAATACCCAATCACATGCAAAAAAAAAGCTTTTCGTCATTTACTAAGCTCTGAAGCAACTGCACTTGCAAAGTGCACTGGCTATTTGCCTTTAGACTCCTTTCACACTTCAGTGCCGCTAAAACAGCGCTAAAGCATTGGTTGTTTTTGCGGTCCTTAAAAAAACAGTTTTGTGGCGCTTTGGAAGCGCTGCCCATTCATTTCAGTGGGTAGGGTCGTTTTGGGAGCGCTATTTACACCGCTCCCAACCCGCCCCAAAAATGCTGCTTTTTCTAACGTCCCGCAAGCGCACCACCCGGGTGTGAAAACACACACTGCAATGAATGGGAGGCGCTTTTCAGAGGCTATGTCTAGAGCTAAAAGGCCTGAAAACTGCCTCAGTGTGAAGGGGTTCTAAGTAAACCATCTTCCTCCCTGTGGTTCACTATATTATAACATTTTTATCTGACACAGTCAATAAATAATGAGAGAGGCTGCAAAATCATAAATTACTTATAAATGGCAGTTTATAAAAAAACAATCACAATTAAAGCTAAATGGTTGTGTATTCCATTTCCCTGGGATGGGCCAGTATGAGTTCTCCACCAGAAAATGAACTCTGAATTATGGGAAGCCTGAAAGTCCGCTGTACCTGGGAAAGGGGGGGTTAAAGATGTTAACTATTTCTGTGCTGTAGATCTCTCCTGTAACTGGCACCAGCGACCCCCTCTCAGTTCACATCTGGTGGGCTGGGGGTGGTAATGCCGATTCACCTGCCTTCTCCTCCTCAGCTCCTGGTGAAAATTCCAGGAAATGAGTAATCAGGTCGTACTTAACCCTTGACTTCTCAGCTCAGCTCTGAAGATCAGTGGAAAATGCCATTAATCCAGCACTTCAGTCATTCCCAGGGGAGCGCTCTGCACTGCCTGTGATTTTAAAGTGCTAGCTCTGTGGAGCAGAGACAGCCAAGCACACAGCTTTACAGTGTGTGGTTGTAGAGTGCCAGCTCTGTGGACTAGAACACAGACAGCCAGGTTTATAGTGGCAAGCACAAAACAGTGCTATAACTCTATTGACTCTAGAGAGCATACTTTTTCAACCAGGGTGCCCAGGCACCCTGGGGTGCCTTGAGTATTCTTTAGTGGGGCATTGGCAAAATGCCTAAAAATTTCTCAAAAATTGTATACAAGCCCGCAGGTGGATCGAGCCTGCCCTTTAGTTACATAAAGCCACAGGTTTTCATTCTGCACCATTATGACTTTCTAGACACTGTCATCCTAACAACCAATGACATCATCAGTAAAGGGGGATGTCTGCTGCCTTCACAGCATCCTTGTTTGACCCTCCTCTGCTCCTCCCCATCAGCACTGGGGTGACATTAGCTGACTGATAGAGAGATTTTGAGGGAGAAGAGAAACATTGGAATACTAGTCAGTACCGGTGTGCAAAAGTGTATTTGCTTTGGAAGAATAAATCACCTCTAATGTTGGGTGTCCTATGTATGGATGTTGCTGCATAACATAACACAAATAGAATAGTTTTTTACATTTTAGAATGGGGTGCCTCGAGACTGTCCATCATTTTAAAGGGTGCCTTGACCGAAAAAAAAGTTGAGAAACACTGCTCTAGAGTGTCAGCTCTGTGAACAAGCAAAGTCAGCTTGTTTCCCTCTAATGACTATCACTGATAAGCAACACAACAGTGTACTAAGCGGCCAGGATAGGAAGGGGCAAATCAACCAGAGCAGCCAATCAGATTACAGCTTATAAGTCTTTGGTAGCCAGAACAATGAAAGTTGATTGGTTGCTGTGAGATACTGCTGTCTGTTGCACCATGAATACACGCTAGCAGCGTTCCTAACAGTAACTGCTGCATGTCTTTAGTGAACAAACATGTGACTTCTGATCATTCGACTGTGAGATCTCGTCACAAAGAGTTGAAAAAAAAGCCAGTTCCGTGGGAAATTTTACTACCTGTCAGAGCTCCGTGGGGTAAGATTTTACATTTTTTGATAAGATAAACACAATACAATACGTCGTTGTAGGTATGTATCCTGTGGGTTG
>BLSH010523904.1:2675384-2716994 GCA_018402905.1 Glandirana rugosa | reverse complement strand
TGGGTCTAAGGACTTGATACGTTAAGGGACTTCTAGCTGTACCTTCTTTAGTCTTTCAGTACCACTAACAGTAGTAGAGATAAACATTGTGAGGCGACCTTCTCCGCCTCTCCTTTTGGACCTCCTTAGGTCTCGAGACGAGAATTACCGTGATTAGTTATAGACGGAACAAGAGGAGAGTGGACAGATAAGGGTTCTCAGGGACTGTGACAGATTAGCTGAGTTAATTACAGTGGCGACTGTACCGTTAGTACAGACCCGTTCAGTGTAGTGTCGGTACTGTCTGTACACACAACCTATGTAGAATTAAATTAAGTACGAAAGAAAGGGTCTTCCGACCCCACAGCAGCCGCTGCCAGGTGCACAGCCTTCTGGGAAAGAAAGCATGAATTAAATTAAGATGTATCCAACACACATGTCTGTCATGGCTGTGATGTGACTTGCCCAGACATGATTGCCATGTCAGCGGTGACATTAATTGAGTCGATTAGACAGTGTCAGGGACTCTTGGGAATAGACAGGTGAGAGGAGAACAAGGCAGATATTGATTAGTGCCATTAAGAGCAGAGCTCTGGATTCCTCCAGGTTTTCCTCTCCGCCTCTTCCAGCGGAGTGTTACAAATAGAGATGATGACAATCACCATGACTTTCTGATTTCTTCCATGTCGATCTTCAGGGAATTGCATAGTTCAGGAATCTGGGTAGTTCCCATTCATGAATTGTACAATTCGCTGTTTATCAGACAGATTTTCTCCCCCAGCTTTCCAGTTTTACACATTTTTGGGTTTTCATAAACATAGGATTTTCACTTGATCTCGCGACCTGTGTATTGACTTCCAGGCCTGCTGAATTTGGGGGGTCAGTCAATTGATCATAGGGAATGCATATTCTCATACAGTCACTACCATCCCCCTAGGACAGGGGTGTCAAACTGGCGGTCCTCTAGCTGTTGCGGAACTACATATCCTATCATGCCTCTGGCTGTGGGAGCCGAGTCATGCTTGTAACAGTCCAATGCCTTGTGGGACTTGTAGTTCTGCAACAGCTAGAGGGCTGCCAGTTTGACACCTGCGCCCTAGGATAAAGCATGGACACAGATACTGTGGTGAGTGGACACAGATACTGTGGTAAGACACAGATACTGTGGTAAGACACAGATACTGTGGTAAGACACAGATACTATACTGTGGTGAGTGGACACAGATACTGTGGTGAGTGGACACAAATACTGTGGTAAGACACAGATACTGTGGTGAGTGGACACAGATACTATGGTGAGTGGATACAGATACTGTGGTGAGTGGACGCAGATACTGTGGTGAGTGGACGCAGATACTGTGGTGAGTGGACACAGATACTATGGTGAGTGGACACAGATACTGTGGTGAGTGGACACAGATACTATGGTGAGTGGACACAGATACTGTGGTGAGTGGACGCAGATACTGTGGTGAGTGGACGCAGATACTATGGTGAGTGGACACAGATACTGTGGTGAGTGGACACAGATACTATGGTGAGTGGACACAGATACTGTGGTGAGTGGACACAGATACTGTGGTGAATGGACACAGATACTATGGTGAGTGGACACAGATACTATGGTGAGTGGACAGATACTGTGGTGAGTGGACACAGATACTGTGGTGAGTGGACACAGATACTGTGGTGAATGGACACAGATACTATGGTAAGTGGACACAGATACTATGGTGAGTGGACAGATACTGTGGTGAGTGGACACTTTTATTCCACAATCTTTCTGCAGTGAGACCATTCAGCTCTAAATGTAAGTCCCATATTGTTAACTGACAGTAAATGTGAACCTTTAAAGCAGGGATATGCAATTAGTGGACCTCCAGATGTTGCAGAACTACAAGTCCCATGGGGCATAGCAAGACTCTGACAGCCACAAGCATGACACCCAGAGGCAGAGGCATGATGGGACTTGTAGTTTTGCAACAGCTGGAGGTCCGCTAATTGCTTATCCCTGCTCTAAAGGCTCATGCACACTGCAGCTCAAAAAAAAGCTGCTTTTACAGGTATTTGAGATTGTATTTCCGCTTGAAGAAGCTTGTGCTTTTTTGTGCTCTTTTGCACATTTTTATTGAGCTTTTTTGAGCATAAGCGTTTTTGTTTTTTTCACAAACGCACCTCATCTAATTTTTTCAATTTTTTGTATGTTTTCAAGCTTCTTTAAACTTTTGATAAATCGATATAAAGTGTAGCACTAAAAATATCATTAAGTGCTAAGAGCAGTGAAAAAAATGTTGAGAACGATATGAAACAGACAAAAAACAGTCAAAAGTGCAATATGCAATAGTGCAAATCTCTGATAGAGTAAAATTATTATACATAAAACGTGTAAATAGTGCTCTGTAAGAGTTCAGTATGTGCAAAGGTGCTCTCAAAATTTAGTCCAATAAAGCAGCCGTTGAAAGGGGAAGAATCCACTCAGTGCAAATGAGATGGGGCCAAGATCCACTACAGGAGTCACCCAGAGAGGGGGGTAAATACTTTTACCAGAAAGCGTGGACTCTGTTGTTACCAACAGTAAAGAGTCAATCAGGCTTAAAGCAGGAACCACGTATAGATGTTCATGGAAACAATCACTGGAAGTCCATTATGACAGTGGTATAATCACCATAGATCAATATCCAAAGAAGTAGCCACCGGAAATCCACAGAGATAACACCCAGTATTTCACCAAACTACCATGGGCTCCATCATTCATAGAAAAAAGAAATGCACCACATAGTGTAAAATCTTAAGCATCAATATTTTACTAAAAGTAGAACACTTACATAGAGGTTGATAAAAACGGGCACATCAAGGTTTCTTTTCACATGTGATATCCAAGGGTCCCAATGCGTAATATCAGGGGACAAGCTCAATACAACCCGACATGTTTTGACCAACGGGTCTGGGGTATCCACACTTTCTGGTAAGAGTATTTACCCCCCTCTCTTGGTGGTGGATGCACATCCCTGGGTAACTCCTTTTGTGGATCTTGGCTCCATCTCATAATAATTTTACTCTATCATAAATATTTGCACTATTGCATATTGCACCTTTGACTGTTTTTGTCTGTTTCATATTGTTCTCAACATTTGTTTCACTGCTCTTAGCTTCTGCCTGTAAAAGCCTATGCCTGGAAACTCTTGAAAAAGCCATAGTGTGCATGGACACATCGGCTAACATGGAGGGGAGTTTCCAGGAAAAAAGATGAGAGCTCATAAAAGCTCAAAAGCCTGTTGGAGCCGCTTCTTTAAACTTCTTTGAGATGCAGAGTCCACACATGGAAATAAAGAGTGAACAGAATAAGAAGTCTTTCTAGTGAGAATCATCCAGATGAAAAGTCCATGATAACTATTTAAAAAGGTGATGTGCAGTGCTCCCTGCCCAAAAGTGTATTGCAGCTCCTTACCAGAAGATGTTGACCTCTGTACTACAGATGGCCATACAGCACAGAGGGGGTTAAGGGCTTCCTCCGACCATTCCGATTCCTCAGCATGAACCAGTCAAAAATAACTCCAAAGCGTTCAAAAACAAAATGAGACAAGCACTCTCATAGTGTTCAAAGGGCAAAAGACAGCTTTGACAACGTGTATAGTATCAAGTGGTGTTCCTACAGGCTCCAACCTAACTCAATCCCAACCATCCAATAGGATCAGTGTGGTAATGTCTCCATTGTAGGCCCCAACCTACGCATTTCGTCAGAGATTACGTCGTCTGGGGGGATGGGCTGACCGCTTTGTTGATTGCATGGTTTTAGTTTTTACTTTTATTTTAAAGTGTTATTAAACCCAGGATCCTGCATTCACTATATCTGGTCTCCCACAGTACACAGAACATGGAAATGCAATAGTTTTAGTCAATATAAACTGCTAAATACCTTTTCTCATCAGCAGTATATAGCAGTCTTGTGACTTCTATCAGTGTCTGGTTAAATATTGTAGGCAGGGTTTTCATTCTCCTCTGACTGTCCTATGAGGCTGCAGGACCCTCTGTCTGGAAAGTGCTGATTGGCCCTGTCCTGATCACATGCACTCTCCCAAGAAAAAAAACCCTCTAGCAATACACACCAAACTGAGCATGTGCAGTGTGCCCCCAAGGCTCTGTACTATCAGCATTGGGATTAGGGACTGTGGAAGGTGGGGGGTGGGATCAGAGAAGACAGGATCCAACAGCCTTTTTTTAAAAAATTCAGAGGATTAACCCCTTAGGTTCAACAGTGAGTATAACAAGCATGATTTACTGCATATACAGACTGATTTTACTGTTGTGGGTATACTAACACTTTAAGTTATATGTTATACTTTATTTAATGTTTTTTTGGGGTTTTTTTTACATTTAGAGGTGCACATTTATTGTAATTTAATCTGATATATTTTATGTATACATTTGCACAGAAGTTTTGGTCTCTCATAGTGCTGGCTTTTTGTATTGTCAATCCTAAGCGCAGTGATTTCTTCTATTGTTTAAGTTCCATATTGTTATTACAGTATTTATTTGAAGTATGTGCACTTATTACTCGCCTACTCTCCATATTCTGTGTGCCCAGTATACTGTTCTCCATATTGGGTATATACAATGCCCTGGTCACCAATTAGTGATGAGCTCAGGCGTGTTTAGATCCTAATCCGAACCCACCTGAGCGAGCCCGCTAGAAAGCTGTCACCTGTACTGGGCCAATCACTTGCTGTCAAAGCATGCTGCACAGCTGCATATATGCAATGGGTGTGTATATGTGCGGTTGTAGAGCAAGAAATGCTTTGGCCGCTTGTGTTTAACTGCTTTATGGCGGGCTCGCTCAGGTGGG
Organism: Glandirana rugosa; assembly: GCA_018402905.1. Lineage (NCBI taxonomy): Eukaryota > Metazoa > Chordata > Amphibia > Anura > Ranidae > Glandirana > Glandirana rugosa. The sequence continues at coordinate 2,712,172 of BLSH010523904.1, read as the reverse complement.
TTAGGATTAGAATCTGCACATGCCTGAGCTCATCCTTGGGCCCCTTTCCCACTTGTGCGACGTGATTTTACAGCGATTTTGCCGCAGTTTTTCTGCCACGATTTTACTGCGATTTGGGATCAGTACGACTTTGGTCCGACTTTCTTGCAACTTTGGCACAATGAAAACATACTACAAAGTCGTACAGAAATCACATGTATATTATTCAGGTGCGATTTGCATGGGACTTTGAGGGTTTAACATTGAAGTCTATGGACCTCAAGTTGCATCAAAGTTAGGCCAAAGTAATGCAGGGACTACTTTGAAGTCGGCAAGACTTGAAGTCATACAGATATGAACGGTACTCATTGGAAATAATGGGGAACGACTTGTCATGTGACTTTGCAGTCCCAAGTCGCAGGACAAGTCGCATAAGTGTGAAAGGGCCTATGTCACCATAATGTGTGTGTGGTATGCAGGTACTGCCTGTGTTCAGTGCCCTGTTCTAAAAAACAGTTGTGTTTGTGGTGTTCGGGTCTCCATACTGTGTTTACAGTGCCCTGTTCTATTGTGTGTACCAGTCTCTGTACTGTGTGTGTGATGTGCCGGTCTCCATACTGTGTGTGCGCACTGTCCTAGCCTCTATATTGTGTGTGAGCGGTGTCCTGGTGTCCATATTGTGTGAGCAGTGTCCTGGTCTCTATATTGTGTGTGCAATATGCTGGTCTCTATATTGTGTGTGCAATATGCTGATCTCTATATTGTGTGTGCAATATGCTGGTCTCTGTACTGTGTGTGCGCAGTGTCCTGGTCTCCATATTGTGTGTGCAGTGTCCTGGTCTCTATATTGTGTGTGCACAGTGTCCTGGTCTCCATATTGTGTGCGCAGTGTCCTGGTCTCCATATTGTGTGTGCAGTGTCCTGGTCTCCATATTGTGTGTGCAGTGTCCTGGTCTCCATATTGTGTGTGCACTGTCCTGGTCTCCATATTGTGTGTGCACTGTCCTGGTCTCTATATTGTGTGTGCAATATGCTGGTCTCTGTACTGTGTGTGTGTGTGCAGTGTCCTGGTCTCCATATTGTGTGTGCAATGTGATGGTATCTGTACTGCGTGTGCGCAGTGTCCTGGTCTCTATATTGTTTGTGTGTAATGGGCTGGTCTCTATACTGTGTGTGTGCAGTGTCCTGGTCTCTATATTGTGTGTGTGCAGTGTCCTGGTATCTATAATGTGTGTGTTCGGTGCTCTGGTCTCTGTACTGCGCATCTACATATTGTTTTAAACACAGTGTAGGGGTAGATATTGTAATTGCATTTACAGTTTAGGGGTAGGTACTTCTAAATACAATGTAGAGGTAGGCAGTTCTTATATACATTGTACAGGTAGGTAGTTCAAGATATATTGCAGTAACAGATTATTCACTTTACTATATTGTATCTCTTCTACAGAGAAGCCAGTAAAACGATGTCTCTGGTGGGCACCATTCATGGGAACCATACAGCAAAAATTGCTCAGAGGTCCCTAGACAGCACCAGGAGCCAATCAGGAGCAGCCAGCTGGGCTATGGTGAGCAAATGATTTCCCAGAATCCCCCAGCAGCAGAGGGGAATAATGATGGAGGAACATCTGGTTTTGCTTCACTAAAGTATACATTGAGTCCTTACCCACCAGTCCCTGTGTGGAGGAGGCGGTGTCCAGGGAAATGACTGAACACCTGACACTGGCAACACCGTTCAAAGTAATTGTGGTAGTGCTGTACATAGATCTGATATAACTGAGTAAATGTTCTGTTTGCAATGCATTTATTGAGCCAACAGCTTTTTTATTGCACCTAAATCTCCCTTTATTCCAATGTTGTACCCTAACCTCCCCCCCGCCCCCATGACCCTCTGTTGTGCCCCAATCTCTGGCTTTCTACTATACCCTAAGTACACCAATGCCCCTCTACTGTACACCAGTTCCCTATTTGTCTCTCTCTTTGTACTCTCAATCCCCCTTCTGTACCTTTTTTTTGTACCCCAAGTCCACCCTTGCTATACCCCAATTCCCCTCTGTCCCTGTAAAGTTCCCCTATCCCCTTTTTTGTTCATGAATCCCCCTGCACTCCACTTTCTTCCCAGGCTTTCTCTGGTACCCTGACCCCCACCCCCTCCCCCATGACTCTCTTCAGTTTCTCAATTTCCATCTGTCCCTATACTACTGTATTGTACTCCATTCTCCCCTCTGTCCCTTTCAACTGTACCCCCAGTCATCCCTGTCCACTGTACTTCAATTCTCCTTGTTCCTCTATACTGTATGTACCCCCTGTCCCTCTCTGCTGTACCCCAGTTTCCCTCTGTTCCACTCTACTGTACCCTCATTCTCCCTTCTTTGACCATTTCTACTGTACCCCATCATCTCCCTTCTGCCCCCTTTGTTCCTTTTTACCTTGCTTCTAGTCCCTTCTCTCTCACTCTCTTCTGTTCTCTGTCCCCCTATATTGTACCTCCAGTCCAGTGTTACCAACCTCCCAAAGCATTTTTTTGCTGACAAAACGTGTAACATTTACTGGGGGATCACAATTTTTTACTGACAACCTGAAAAAAATGGCAGAACTCATATTAAAAACTAAGAAAACTGATATTTAAACAGTATAAACTCAATATGGAAACACTAACATTACCCCTAACAAGTAATTTGCCCGGTTTACACTTAAAATGTCAACCCATGACAAATTATCAGCCCCTGATATTTACAGGCAGTTGTAAAAAAATCACTGATTTTTACAAGCTGTCAGTAAATTTACTGATGGTTGGCAACCCTGCCCCTCCCACCCCCAACCTCTGTCACTCTTTAATGTGCCCACAGTCCTCTGTTCCTCTGTAGTTTATCCCTAGTCCCCCCCCTCTGTCCCTCTCTACTATAGCCCCATCCCATTTAAGCTACAGTGCATCATGCCCAGGCTGTGGTCACCACCACTTACCATGTGGCTACAAACATGCTCTGTGTCTGATGTTGGTGTGTCAGCCATGTCTCATGTGATTTGCCTTAAAGCATATCTTTACTGCATCTGAGCACCAAAAACACTGTTTAATTCATTTTTTTTAACCACTTGCCGAGCGCCCGCCATAGCGGCAAAGTGGTTCTTTATTGCAAACCGCCGTCACCTGACGGCAGCCGCAATAACGAGTATTGTGAGCACACGCGCTCACTGTGTTCCGGGAGGGCAGGGAGCGGGTAGTACGGACTCAATGTCCGCCGGGCTACCCGCGATGGCTCCCCCGCAGTGAGAGAACGAAGGTCCATCCATGTATGTAAACCTGAATCTCCGTTCTGACAGAGGGGGAAGGGCTGTGATCACAGGCTCCCTGTATATGGAAGCTGTGATCACTCCCCTCCCCCTGCCAGCCCAGCCCACATACAGTTAGAACATACTGAGGGAACACAGTTAACCCTTAGAGCGCCCCCTCCGGATTAACCCCTTCACTGCCAATGGCATTTACGCAGTAATCAATGCATTTTCATAGCATTGATCGCTGTATAAATGCCAATGGTCCCAAAAAAGTGTCAAAATGGTCTGACATGTTCGCCGCAATATCGCAGTCCCTATAAAATTCGCAGATCGCCGCCATTACTAGTAAAAAAAGATTAAAAACCCACAAGTGAATTCTCATCATTCGTGAACGCGACAACTTTTGCGCAAACCAATCAATAAACGCAGATTGCAATTTTTTTTTTTACCAAAAATATAAGGAAAAATATAATCGGCCAAAACTGACGGAAAAAAAAATGTTTTTCTGTATTTTTTTGGGGGATTTGTATTTTAGGGGGAAATCCTTCCGGGGCTGAAGTGGTTAAGCAAACTCTCCCATCCATTCATGTCTCCATGCTCTGACTTTGTTGAGAAATCACTTTGAAAAACGCCCTCCTAGCATTTCTGGCTGCAGCCATCTTGAGTAAGGGCAGATGATTTGTGTAGCATTTACTTCCTGGAATTCCATCTGCCCTTAGTACAAGCATGCAGGCAGGAGAGTGTACTTAGCTGAGAAAACCCCCTCCTTCTCTCCTCCCCTCCTGAAGATTCCTGGGATGTATGACATCATTTGCCTAGGCAAGAAACCAGGAAGTAACTGAAAAAATGCAAAAAAAAAAAAAGTTTAAAACAAGTAAATATGATAATACTTTGCCATCTATTTATTAATGCTAACAGCATGAGGATTAACAATAATCAATGTTGATTGGGAGCGTGAAGTTCCACTTGAATGCATTGCTTTACAATTTCATGTTATGAGGTCCTCCAGTCTCCCTCTTTACTAGTAATATTTCTACATTTTTGATTATGTGTTTAAAATAAAAATAAAAAAGTCCCCTGTTGTCTTTTTTGGTGTAGTTTTGGAGACCCCAGCAGGGAGTCAGTACAACTCAATATATGTTGTATAGTGGGTGGAGCCACATTCTTTTAGATCCCATTACTGTAGTATCATCTCTGCCTCCCAATGGAAGCTGTACACCATTGCAAGGATGTGTTATACCAAGTGTCAGGTCCTATCTGAATGATGTGTAAGGATCCATTGAACCTTATTTAAGTTTTTGTATCTTCTGCAGGATACAAGTTTCTCTGGGCTGGAGAAGGAGTTTGAGAGGATCAATCTGAAGACCGAATCTTGTAGAATGATATCTTTGGTCTGTACAATATTTCTGTGATGTAGCTGTATACAGAAAGAGCAGCATACTGACACACAAGGTGCACTCACTACCAACAGCCTATAGATACATGTATGAAGGGTCACATGACCTGGCCTGCCACTGCAGACAGCATGTCCCATACACAGATACAGTGCCTTGCGAAAGTATTCGGCCCCCTTGAACTTTGCGACCTTTTGCCACATTTCAGGCTTCAAACATAAAGATATAAACCTGTAATTTTTTGTGAAGAATCAACAACAAGTGGGACACAATCATGAAGTGGAACGAAATTTATTGGATATTTCAAACTTTTTTAACAAATAAAAAACTGAAAAATTGGGCGTGCAAAATTATTCAGCCCCCTTAAGTTAATACTTTGTAGCGCCGCCTTTTGCTGCAATTACAGCTGTAAGTCGCTTGGGGAAGTCTCTATCAGTTTTGCACATCGAGAGACTGAAATTTTTGCCCATTCCTCCTTGCAAAACAGCTCGAGCTCAGTGAGGTTGGATGGAGAGCGTTTGTGAACAGCAGTTTTCAGTTCTTTCCACAGATTCTCGATTGGATTCAGGTCTGGGCTTTGACTTGGCCATTCTAACACCTGGATATGTTTATTTGTGAACCATTCCATTGTAGATTTTGCTTTATGTTTTGGATCATTGTTTTGTTGGAAGACAAATCTCCGTCCCAGTCTCAGGTCTTTTGCAGACTCCATCAGGTTTCCTTCCAGAATGGTCCTTGTATTTGGCTCCATCCATCTTCCCATCAATTTTAACCATCTTCCCTGTCCCTGCTGAAGAAAAGCAGGCCCAAACCATGATGCTGCCACCACCATGTTTGACAGTGGGGATGTTGTGTTCAGGGTGATGAGCTGTGTTGCTTTTACGCCAAACATAACGTTTTGCATTGTTGCCAAAAAGTTTGATTTTGGTTTCATCTGACCAGAGCACCTTCTTCCACATGTCAGGTGGCTTGTGGCAAACTTTAAAAGACACTTTTTATAGATATCTTTAAGAAATGGCTTTCTTCTTGCCACTCTTCCATAAAGGGCAGATTTGTGCCGTATACGACTGATTGTTGTCCTATGGACAGAGTCTCCCACCTCAGCTGTAGATCTCTGCAGTTCATCCAGAGTGATCATGGGCCTCTTGGCTGCATCTCTGATCAGTCTTCTCCTTGTATGAGCTGAAAGTTTAGAGGGACGGCCAGGTCTTGGTAGATTTGCAGTGGTCTGATACTCCTTCCATTTCAATATTATCGCTTGCACAGTGCTCCTTGGGATGTTTAAAGCTTGGGAAATCTTTTTGTATCCAAATCCGGCTTTAAACCTCTCCACAACAGTATCTCGGACCTGCCTGGTGTGTTCCTTGTTCTTTATGAAGCTCTCTGCGCTTTAAATGGACCTCTGAGACTATCACAGTGCAGGTGCATTTATACGGAGACTTGATTACACACAGGTGGATTCTATTTATCATCATTAGTCATTGAGGTCAACATTGGATCATTCAGAGATCCTCACTGAACTTCTGGAGAGAGTTTGCTGCACTGAAAGTAAAGGGGCTGAATAATTTTACACGCCCAATTTTTCAGTTTTTTATTTGTTAAAAAAGTTTGAAATATCCAATAAATTTCATTCCATTTCATGATTGTGTCCCACTTGTTGTTGATTCTTCACAAAAAATTACAGTTTTATATCTTTATATTTGAAGCCTGAAATGTGGCAAAAGGTCGCAAAGTTCAAGGGGGCCGAATACTTTCGCAAGGCACTGTATGTACAAACCATCACACCACACACAGATATGCGTGAATTAACATTATTTTTGTCAATTAAAAATGAGTAAAAAAAATGAATAGAATAGGAAATCCAAATCAAATCAATATTTGCTGTGACCGCCGTTTGCCTTCAAAACCGTATCAATTCTTCTAGGTACACTTGCACACAGTTTTTGAAGGAACTTGACAGGTAGGTTGTTCCAAACATCTTGGAGAACCAACCACAGATCTTCTGTGGATGTAGGCTGCCTCAGATCCTTCTGTCTCTTCATGTAATCCCAGACAGACTCTGTGATGTTGAGATCATGGCTCTGTGGGGACCAAACCATCACTTCCAGGACTCCTTGTTCTTCTTTACAATTTATGTCATTTCTTAATGACATTGATTGTATGGTTGGGGTCATTGTCCTGCTGCAAAATATATTTGGGGACAATCACACACCTCCCTGATGGTATGGCATGATGGATAAGTATTTCTCAGCATTGAGGACACCATTTGACCCTGACCAAATCTCCAACTCCATTTGCAGAAATGTAGCCCCAAACTTGCAACCTCCACTGTGTTACACTGTGCGCTTGGTGTACTGTGTGGGGATGTTTCAGTGTTGCCTGCAGACATTCATTATTGTACCGCTCTCTAGCCCTTCCGCAACAAACTGCCTCCCGCTACAGACAAATATTTCACATTTGACTCATCAGTCAGGAACACCTGCTGCCATTTTTCTGCACCCCAGTTCCTATGTTTTTGTGCATAGTTGAATCGCTTAGCTGTGTTTCCACATTGGAGGTATGGCTTTTTTGGCCACAATATTTTCATGAAGACCACTTCTGGCCAGACTTCTCCGGACAGTGGATGGGTGTACCTGGGTCCCATTGGTTTCCACCAGTTATGTGCTGATGGCATTGCTGGACATCTTCCGATGTCAAAGGGAAGTAAGCATCATGTGTCTTTCATCTGCTGCATTGTTTCCTTGGCCGATCACTGCATCTATGGTCCTCAACATAACCCATTTCTTTGTGCTGCTTCAAAAGAGCTTGGGCAGAATATCTTGAAACCCCAGTCTGCTTTGAAATCTTTGCCTGGGAGAGACCTTGCTGATGCAGTATAACTACCTTGTATCTTGTTACTGTGCTCAGCCTTGCCATGCCTGTGACATGAAACTCTTCCACAACCTCACCTTAGTAGCAGAGTTTGGCTGTTCCTCACTCAGTTTTAAGCCTCCTACACAGCTGCTACTGTTTCAATTAATGACTGTGTTTCAACCTATGTATGAAATTGATGATCATAAGCACTTGCTTGTTACAATTGGTTAATCATACACCTGACTCTAACCCTGCAAAATCCCCGACTTTGTGCAAGTGTAAGAATTGATGCAGGTTTGAAGGGTAGTCACAAATTGATTTGATTTAGATTTTCCTTCTGTTCGATCACTTTGTATTTTGTAAATTGATAAAAATAACAATTAAAATATATATTTTTGAAAACATTCTTACTTTACAGCAATTCTTCACACCTGCCTAAAACCTTTTCATAGTACTGTACATATCATCTGACCTCATCACCTTCCAGCCATTCTGGGAGGATCAATCCCCATTATCAGAACCAGCACACACAGTTTATACCTGTATGTGTTTTTCTACAGCTTTGTAGCACGCGAACTGCCAGAGTTCCGCTGTGATTGGACACATCGGTAGCCAATCAGTGATGAAATCCGGCGATCGTGCCAAGAGGGGCAGAACAGCGGACTGCCTATGTAAATAAGGCAGATTGCCAATCTGCTAGTAAGAAAGACAGATATCTTGTGTTTCTGCTAAGCAGGAACACAGGTCTCTGTCTTCCTTCAGTTAAATCCCCCACACAGTAAGAAAGCACTTCCTAGGAGCACATTTAACCCTTTGATCGCCCCTGATGTTAACCCATTCCCTGCCAGTGTCATTAGTGCAGTGACAGTACTTTTTTTTTTTTTTTTAGAGCACTGATCACTGTATTGGTGTCACTGGTCCCCAAAAAGTGTCACTTAGGGTCAGATTTGTCTGCCGCAATATAAAAATCACTGATCGCTGCCATTACTAGTAAGATACATTAAAAGTCCATAAATATATCCCGTAGTTTGTAGACGCTATAACTTGCACAAACCAATCGCTGTCAAAGCCAATCGCTTGTTGGGATTTTCTACCAAAAATATGTAGCAGAATATATATTGGCCTACATTGATAAAGAAATTTGATTTTTTACATTTTTTTACTGGATATGTTTTATAGCAGAAAGTAAAAAAAAATTGTTTTCTTTTTCAAAATTGTTGGCCTTTTTTGTTTATAGCGCAAAAAATAAAAAACCGTAGAGGTGATCAAATACCACCAAAAGAAAAGTGAAACAGAAGTGGGCGTTAAATGGTACACCTCAGACCTCCATTAAATATAACATCAAAAATGTATTTATTGAGTATATAGAAAAGAGAAAATCACATGTATGCATAAAAAGTGTGAGGGAGTTTATAAAGGAAACCTCCCAAATATGTACAATTAAAAGCGTATACAGAGACTACCTGTTACAAAAAAAAAAGAGTATATAGAGTATCATGTTACATCAACATTTCCAACATGTTTTGCGGTGTAGAAATCCGCTTCATCAGGGTTTGTCAGTTCTGGAACTCACTCTTATTCCTTCTGAAGGTTGACGGCTAAAGACAATGAGAGACACGTAAAAGGGGCCTCAGCCGCCTGGACCAAGGACCCGGCCACATACACGTTCACCTGCATAACCAGTACCATAACTGCTTCGCACTTAGTGTCAAAAAACGCCAGGAGAAAAGACAAAGCCTCCGCACCATTCATTATTGAATGGACTGCATTGCATGAAACACAATGGACATGCTGGTGTGCAGGTATCTTGGGAGACCCAGCCTGGTGGGGGACGTGGTGACACATGCATGTTAGACTCACCCAGTTCCTTTCAACTAAGCACCACATGGGATAACTGGCCCTTGCATGTGGCTATGTAAAGAACCTGCATGGCCTATTTGGATCCTTGCTGTCCATTGCATTTGATGCAATGCAGTCCATTCAATAATGAACGATACGGAGGCTTTGTCTTTCCTCCTGGCATTTTTTGGCACTAAGTGCAAAGCAGTTAATGTACTGGTTTTGCGGGTGAACGTGTATGTGGCTAGGTCCTTGGTCCAGGCGGCCTGAGACACTTTTACGTGTCTCTCATTGTCTCCCTTTAGCCCTCAACCTTCAGATGGAATAAAAGTGAGTTACAGAACTGACAAACCCTGGTGAAGCAGATTTCTACACCGCGAAACATGTTGGAAATGTTGATATAACATGATACTTTATATATGCTTTTAATTGTACATATTTGGGAAGTTTCCTGTATAAACTTCCTCATGCTTTTTATGCATATATGTGATTTTCTATATACTCAATAAATAACATTTTTTGATATTATATTTAATGGAGGTCTGAGGTGTACCATTTAACGCCCATTTATGTTACTCTTACACTTTTTCACTTGCATATATACAGAGTTGGTACCCCCAGCTACATAGTCCTCACTATAGAACCTACTTACCCCCAAAGAAAGCTCTATTTGTGGGAAAAAAAAGAACATCAATTTTATTTGGGCACAGAATCGCACGACCACGCAATTGTCAGTTAAAGCAACGCAGTGCCGTATCGCAAAAAATGGCCTGGTCAGGAAGGGGGGTAAACCTTTTGGAGCTAAAGTGGTTAAACACCAAGGGGTTGATTTACTAAAACTGGAGAGTGCAAAAACTGGTGCAGCTCTGCATGGTAGCCAATCCGCTTCTAACTTCAGCTTGTTCAATTAACCACTTCCTTACCCGGCACTTAAACCCCCCTCCTGCCCAGACCAATTTTTGGCTTTCAGCGCTGTCGCATTTTGAATGACAATTGCGCGGTCGTGCGACGTTGTACCCAAATAAAATTTGCATCCTTTTTTTCCCACAAATAGAGCTTTCTTTTGGTGGTATTTGATCCCCTCTGCGCCATTTCTGATCGCCGCTATAAACAAAAAATGAGCGACAATTTTGCAAAAAAGAACAATATTTTTTACTTTTTGCTAAAGTACAAATCCATTAAAAAAATTATTCATCAGTTTTGGCCGATATATATTCTTCTACATATTTTTGGTAAAAAAAAAAAATCGCAATCGGCGTATATTGATTGGTTTGCGCAAAAGTTATCGCGTCTACAAACTGGGAATTGATTTATGGCGTTTTTATTATTTTTTTTTTTTTTACTAGTAATGGCGGCGATCTGCGATTTTTATTGGGACTGCGATATCGGGGCGGAAATGTCGGACATTTTTTACACATTTTTGGGACCAATGACATTTATACAGCGATCAGAAATTTAAATGTCCACTGATTACTGTATAAATGTCATTGGCAGTGAAGGGGTTAACCAGCAGGGGGCAGTGAAGGGGTTAATAAATGTTCCCTGGGTGTGTTCTAACTGTGGGGGGGCAGGGCTGGCCGGGACATGACAGATCTCACTGATCCCAGTGACAGGGATCAGTAGATCTGGCATGTCCCCTGTCACAGAACGGGGAACCGCCGTGTTTACAACGGCGGTTCCCCGTTCTGAGGCTCCTAAAGGTGATCGGCGGGTCCGGGCGGACATCGAGTCCGCCCGACCCGCGGGCACGCTCGCGCAGCGTGCGGCGCGCACCGCCGCTGCCGCCAGGGGGCGCGCGGGAGCATTTTCAGTGGAGGACGTCCATGGACGTCCTCCGGGCATTTCAGATCCGCGCTGGAGCCGTACTTTGGCTATAGCGCGGATCTGAAGTGGTTAAACTTTGACAAAAAAAAAAACCCGGAAGCAGATTGGTTTCTCTGCAGAGCTGCACCAGATGTTGCACTCTCCAGTTTTAGTAAGTTAAAGTGTTACTAAACCCAGTAATATTAAAATAGTTCATCTACCCCCCTCCCACAGTGCCCACGGCTTATATATTTTCTTTTTACATTAAAATACAGCCACTCTATACCTTTTTGGGATGATCTGTATATCATGGTTTCCTGATAACCTGCACAGTTTGTCCATAGCTGTGTGTTCAAGTGAACTGAAACAGGAAATGTTCTATCCATCATAAGAGACCAAACTGAGCATGTGCAGCTTTACCACCCTGCTGTGTATTATATGGACTTGCTCAGATTCACAGTGCAGGAGGGAAGAATCTATGCACACAGGATAAAACTGCCTTTTTTTTTTTTTACACAATGCTGAGGATTAACCCCTTAAGTTCCACTGTGAGTATAACAAGCATGCTATGCTGCATATACAGACTGATTTTACTGTTGTGGTTTTAGTAACAGTTTAACCCCCAAATGTCCAAATTAGAATAAATTTCATATATAATCCGTGTTGCAATCACCAATGTGTATAAGGTGCACTTTATACACATTGGTGATTGGAAGTATTGATTATTTATGAACTTTATTCTGATATGGACATTTGGTTTTTAAACTGAATGATTTATATAGTTGTGTGTGAAGTTGCACTACATAATCATTTTTTCATATTGATTTTGGGGGTGTTGTGAAATCACTCAACTGGTGTATTAGAAATTTTCTTGTTGTGACTGCGCTGACTGCTTTCTCACATTATTTAATATACCGTGTCTTGATTGGCTTTCCCCTGTGTCTTATGTGCATGGGACACGGATTTGTTTATCTTTGAGATTTGTATTGGTCAGTGTAGATCATGTGATTGGCATCTCATTGTTCACAGGAGCTTTGTGTGTCTGTGACTCAGCAGCTGATGGCCACCATTGTTCTACAGCTGGAAGGCAAATCCCAGATCAGCCGAATCCAGGTAGGATGAAACATTCAAAACTGGGGCCCACCTGTATTCCATCTGTGTGTAGGAATAAACATTTACCAAATCTTTGTATTGGCCCCCATACCTGTACACTATCATTAATGTGTCTGTGTCATGTACAGGAGTCAGTGTGGGAATTCTTTAAGAAGCGCTACATCCAAGAAGACATCAGCCGCCGAGGATTAGAGGACTACCTTTGCGCGTTGAGGCGGTACGCCCCAGATAGTCAGGTCAGTGTTTAGGGCTCACAATGGTCTGGCAAGAATTGGAAGCAGGGGGTTAGGATCTGAACACTGTAGTGTCTCTGCCTGCAGGTACTGCGTCTGCTGGGATCAATACTGACATATGATCTGGATCCTTCCATACTGTGCTATGTCCTACTCCATACACAATCCCTCCAGTTATCTCCACTATCGGATATGGGCCACTTCCAGTTCTTTCTGCAACAGCACTACCAGTTCCTAGAGGTGAGTCCACGGAGCCGGTATTTGGCCAATGTTTGCACTTTTGTGTCATTCTACGTTATGCTAAACGGTTCTGTCTCCAGTCCAGGAAGACAGAGCTCATGTCTGTGTTACCAATACCAGGCAATAACCTACCTATTTTATGTAATCAGAACAAGCTAGAAAATTAAGTATGAATGTGGCACCTTTAAAGGCTAAGTCCACCTTTTACAGCAAAAATAATAAATAGCATATTTGCAGAAAAAAGTGGATTGCGGGTGTCAGGTTCCAACAACCCTTCAGCTCTGTGTCCATACCGAGGTACAGACGTTCAGCTGGAGGAAGTGTCAGTGGACTGAGAGTGGCGATTACCAGACTCTTGTTCCATTGAGAACTATAAATACATCTGCTGTGGTGGTAGATGAGACTTGTATTTCATTCATTCACAGATCTCTGTGATTGAATGATGCAGTCTGTGGGCGAATCCCCACACAGCTGTGCTGATTTCAGAAGTGACAGCTTCTGCAGGGGAGAACCCCACATGCTGCTTCATGGGATGCCTGTTTTCGAGGGTGGAGAGGGACCCATTTGCACCATGTTACACCCATGTTAACATGCTGCAAAAGGTGGAGTTAACCTTTAAATATTGGATCCATTTTGAAAGAAAGGCACTTTGGGTATAGCAGAAACGACAGGAAATCAGGTCACCCCATTGGACTGTTCTGCAGACTTCATCATACATAGTTTGTTCACACAGGAAACAGAGCGGGACAGTCTGCTGCTTGAGTTCACAGCCTACAGTGCAAAATGCGTATCACCCTCCCGTGTTATGAATTTTATACTACACCTGATTCTGCAGCATCGAGAACCACTCATCATAGAGGTAAGTGTGCATAGGGCTCTTCTCAGTGTACATGTGCACAAGACTACCCTTAGTGTACAAGTATGCATAGGTTTCTTTTGTGTACAGTTAAGCATGCTGTGGACTTTTTAGCATACAGGTAATGGCACACAGGTCTCTTCAGTTTGCAGGTAAGTGTGCAGAGGGCTATCCCTAGTGTACAAGGGACTGTGAAAAAGTCTCCTTTCAGTTTACAGGTAGGTGTACACAGGTCTCTTCAATATATAGGTGAGCATGTGCAGGTCTCTTATCAGTGCACAGGTAAGCATGTACAGGTCTCTTCTTGGGGTAGAGTAAGCGTGCATAGGTCCCATTGTAGAGGTAGGTGTGCACAGGTGTGTGCAGGTCTTTCCTTAGTGTACAGGTAAGCAGGTACAGGTCTATTGGTGTAGAGGTGGGTGTGCACAGGTCTTTCCTCAGTGTAGAGGCAGGAGTGGATGGGTCACTTTAGTGTACAGGTAGATGTATACAGGTCTTTCCCCAGTGCAGAGGTAAGTGTGCACAGCTTTCAATGTAGAGATAGGTGTGCACAGCTTTCAATAAGGAGGTGTCTGGGTCAGTGGAGTGGTGGTGAAATTATATAGGGAGGTTTCTATCTCAGTGGAGCGGTGACAGAGTTATATGGGAGGTTTCTGTGTCAATGTGGTGATCTGGGTTATTGGAGAGGTAAACAAGGAAGTATCTAGAACAGCAGAGCAGTGACTTAAAGTGGATGTAAACCCACCACTCACCCAGTATAAACTAATGGCACAGTATTAATATGTATATATACATGCAAACCTCCTGCATGTATCCCTACCTTGCAAATGTCACCCCCTTCAGCAGTAGCAGCCCCACAAAACTCTGGAATCAGTGGGCGGGTTTCTTTGCTGGAGCTCGGTGGGTGGAGTTGTGATGTCACAAGACTCCCCACCCACCTCCACACTCTCATATTCCTGAGTTTTGAGAAACATCCTGTCAAAACTCAGGAAAAGCACCACATGACTTCAGCATGCCCAATCATGCTGAGGTGTGGAGCAGCCAATCCCGGGAGAGCCGGAGAAGAAAGAAGGGGGTGTTGTGAAGCTCTGTATGCTCCTGCATGAGATAAGGAAATTACCCATCACTCATACAGCACTGGGAAGAAACATCTCCTATTTCTCTGAGACATTTTTTTTCTTACTGAAAAAAGATAAGAGGATTGATCAGAGCTGGATTAACTCTTCCTGGGAAGATTGGGCACAGATGACATGACATCCTCTACTCTACCAGGCAGGATTGTTAATTACATTTTTTTTTCGGGTTTACATCCACTTTAATTAAATGGGAAGGTCTTCAATGTCTGCACAGTTACATCAATCGGCAAAACTGGTTGATGGTGGGGCTGGAGTGCAGCAGTGGATCACCAGTCTTCACTCCTGGAAGAGTCGTCAACAGAGAATTCAGGCAAGTTAAAATTTGCTTAGGCCCCTTTCACACGGGCGTTCCGTGCGCGGGGTTCGTTTTTGCTCTCCGATCACTGTACGGTGACGGATCTGTCAGAGCACTGCTCTCCTCTATGGGAGATCGGATGTCATCCGATCCGATCCCCATATGGATGAAAAAATAGGGTTTCCATCCGTCGGACTTTACAGATCACAGATCGGATGTCAGCGGACATGTCACCGCTGACATCTGTCGCTCCAAAGAGGAGAATGGGGCATCCGTTCAAGTCTGCCTGAAAAACTGATAGGCGGACCTGAACAGAACGCCCGTGTGAATGGGGCCTAAGGAACGGCTTTTTTTTTATGTGAATGGAGGGACTGCCAATTCAGGCAGAACCTTCCACTCAAACTTTCTCAAAAAGTTCTCTGTTTCGGTGGAGGGGTTCCGTGAGATTATATAGGGAGATTTCTAATTCAGTAGTGGTTATATGGGGAGGAATCTAGGTAAGTGTTGTTGTTAAATTGGGAGGGCACTGGGATCTGTGATGATGTTATATGAGGAGGTCTCTGTGGTTGGTGGTGGTGCTATATGGTGAGGTCTCTGGCTTAGCTGGTGGTGTTATATGAGGTCTTTGTTGGTGGCCGAGTTGTATAGGGAAGTCTCTGTACCAGAGGTGGTTTTGTTGGGAGGTTTCTGGATGGGTGCAGATATAGTGTTCTCCACCAGTCATGTTCTGCTGTGTTCCTGTCTCCACCAGTGTCAAGATGAGCTGTCCACCCACATGAAGACCCACGCTGGCCATTTGACTGTGCAAGAGCTGGCCGGAGCTCTGGATGAGATGTGTCTCCGCACAGACAAAACACAGATTGAGTCTTTTATCCAGCGGTCTGTAACTTTGACTGGAAGAAACCTCATCACCCTCCACAGTGCTGCTCGTATCCTGAAATCAAGTTAAGGGCAGTGTCATTTTCAGGAATTCCAAATTATAGTCCCACCACAGACTAATTAGAATTGTAGAAAATTGCCCAATGTAATAAGACATGAGAGGCATTTTCAGGACATTTTCTAAATGTGTGAGGGCGTGGTCAAGGCATCAGTGCCTGTGGTCTCACGAGCCAATGCACGGGAGTCACTGTCTGTAGGCTTTTGAAGCCAATATTCAGGGTTGGAGGCAGCATTTGTGGATTTGGAGCCACTGCTGGGTAGGAAGTCAGTGTCTGTGGATTTTGGAGCCAATGCCAAGAATGGGTGTCTGCAGAGTTTGAAGTCAATGTATGGCGGAGGGGTAGCGCCTATGACTTTTGGAGTCAACTTTCAGGTCGGGAAGGAAGGAGCAGTGTCTGTGAACTCTGGTGTCGATGTATGGGTTGAGAGCCAGTACCCATGGACTTTGGAGAAAACGTTCAGGGTGGGGGGCAGTGTTTGCTGACTTTAACCCCCCTGGCGGTATTCCCGAGTGTGGCTCGGGGTGGATTTCCTGTACCAAGAGCGGTAAGCCCGAGCCACACCCAGGATTGCATCGCTGGATCCAGGCAGCGTTACTCACCTTGTCCCCTGGATCCAGCAATATCCCCCGCCATGACTGCGGGCTGTGTCCTCCGTTCCCTGCAAGCGTCGCGTCGCACGGGGCGGAGACCGGCGGCAAATTCAAAAAGTGAAACACACAGTATACATACAGTACACTGCAATCTGTAAGATTACATGACTGTATCAAATCATTTCACATCCCCTTTGTCCCTAGTGGTTTGCCCAGTGCCCTGCATGCACTTTTATATTATATATGTCATTCTTTCTGCCTGGAAACTTGAGAACGTCCGTGGCATAAAAAAGCGTCCCTTTACGTCAAAAGTGTTTTTTTATCAGCCAGAAAACAGCGATAGTAAATAAGAATCATTTGCAGAATTGAGTGATACTGATTTTTGGGGAAATTTATCATCAGACACTGAAAGTGACGACAGCGACAATTCTGCAAATGAGCAAATTTCAGTGTTTTTGGTTTGATTACATTATTGAATAAATTTTATTACTATATTATTATTTTTGATAATTATTTATAGTTATTTATTATATTATAATTTATGATTTCTTGTTTCAAACTTTATCATACCCGGGATGTCTACTAGACTCATTTGGACAGATTTAAGTGAGTTATTCCTAAGACTTACAGGCCTACAATATAAAATGCCAAATGTCTATGCAAAACAATGTACCGCCTTTAGACGCAAAAATCTGACATAATCATCCCGCCAGGGAGGTTAAAGCAAATGTACAGGTGGAGGGGACAGTGGTCATGCACTTCTGTAATGTAGAAAATATATGATGTTCAACTCACTGCTGTAAAGTTTCTTTATCGTGGCTTCTCAGAGATTGCAGCGTACCAGCTTGAGCGTATTAAGCGGTGGAATAAGAACTCGGAAATCAGCCAGTCAGACTCAGATCCAAGAAACACAGGTAGGAATATTATTTCACAGCAGCCATGTGGGGGTAGGGTACTTAAAGGCCAAGTCCCCTTTTCCAAAAAAACAAAAACTAGTAAATGCACCCATATTTGAAGCAAAAAATGCATGTTTATTTATTTTTTGCAAATGAGCCTGTAAAGCATTGCAACTGCATTCAGTGGGTCACAGGTGCAATACACATGCTCCTGCAAACTCTTCACTCAGCTCCCTGTCCAAACCGAAGTACAGACTTTCAGTTAGAGAGCTGGAGGACGTATCAGTGGAATACCAGGCCGGTGCAGTTTCATTGAGAGCTACAAGTTTTTTTGCCACAGTAGAAAGCGGGACTTGTAGTTCATACATTCTAAGATCCTTGTGAGATTTTCCACATGCTTGGCAGGTGTACAGTCAAACGTGGGATTATATATATATTATAGTATGTACATACACATAGCATATATAGTGCCTTGAAAAAGTATTCATACCCCTGGAAATTTTCCACATTTTGTCAGGTTACAACCAAAACGTAAATGTATTTTATTGGGATTTTATGTGATGGACCAACACAAAGTGGCACATAATTGTGAAGTGGAAGGAAAATGATAAATGGTTTTCAAAATTTTTTTACAAATAAATATCTGAAAAGTGTGGCGTGCATTTGTATTCAGCCCCCTTTACTCTGATACCCCTAACTAAAATCTAGTGGAACCAATTGCCTTCAGAAGTCACCTAATTAGTAAATAGAGTCCCACCTGTGTGTAATTTAAACTCATTACAAATACAGCTGTTCTGTGAAGCCCTCAATGGTTTGTTAGAGAACCTTACTGAACAAACAGCATCATGAAAGGCAAGGAACACACCAGACAGGTCAGAGTTAAAGTTGTGGAGAAGTTTAAAACAGGGTTAGGTTATAAAAAAAAATCCCAAGCTTTGAACATCTCACAGAGCACTGTTCAATCCATCATCCGAAAATAGAAAGAGTATGGCAAAACTGCAAACTTACCAAGACATGGCCGTCCACCTAAACTGACAGACCGGGCAAGGAGAGCATTAATGAGAGAAGCAGCCAAGAGGCCCATGGAGGAGCTGTAGAGATCCACAGCTCAGGTGTGAGAATCTGTCCACAGGACAACTATTAGGCCTCATACACACGGGCGTATGTTTTAAAAATAAGCAAATTGTCTGGTCCGACATCAGGGAAAAATCGGCGTTTTGCATCAGCGCTAGTGAGCGTCGGCGTCAATAGGCGGTTTTTTTTTTTTTTTTGTTTGTTTTTTAAATATCCTCTATTTTTCAATCTAAAAACGTTGGCGTCAAAAACGCCGGTACGGCATTAGTGAGCGTTTTGCGGTGTCAAAAAACGTTACAGCCTCAGATCACGCTGGCCGTGGGTTCAAGTTTCAGCTCACTAACGCCGACGCCCTCTACAGCTAAAAAATGTGTGCGTTTTTATGGGGCCATTGACTAATATGGAGAGCTGCAAAAAACATTGGCGTCAAAAAACATCCCTGTGTATGAGGCCTTAGTCGTGCATTCCACAAATCTGGCCTTAAAGCGGTAGCGAACCCACCCATTTAATAGTTTTAAAAAAGTTAAATTTCCGGTACGCGTCAGAAATGTAACACTCCCATTGGTTGTGCGCTAAACCAAGCTGTCAACCCATCCAATGGTTGGTGTCATAGCTGATCACATGTGCAGCATCATGGCAGTTGTAGATTAAACAGAGGCCAAAATGGCAGCTTCCTTAGCGGAAAATGATAGGAGGGTTTACTACCACTTTAAGACCCCTTTCACACTGAGACGGTTTTCAGGCGCTTTAGCTCTAAAAAGAGACTCTGAAAATCGCCTCCCATTCATTGCAGTGTGTCTTTTTCACACTGGGGCGGTGCGCTTGTGGTACATTAGGAAAAGTTCTGCAAGCAGCATCTTTGGAGCAGGTTTGGAGCGCTATAAACAGCACTCCCAAAATGCCCCTGCCCATTGCAATGAATGGGCAGCAATTACAAAGCGATTGAAAGAGGCTTCGGAACACCACAACATGGGTCTTTTTTGTGTTTTTTCTTTTTTTTAAGTTTAAAAACTGGCCCGATAGCGCCCGAAAAGCATCGCAAAATGCCAGTTAAAATGCAGCTAAAGTGCCGGTAAAATGACCAGCGCTTTAGCACTGTTTTACCGGGGCCTCAGAAAAGTGCCAAGAAGAAAGCAATAAGATGTCCCGTTTGCGAGAAGCCATGTGGGGGACACAGTAAACGTGGAAGAAGGTGCTCTGGTCAGATGAGACCAGAATTTAACTTTTTGGCCTATAAGCAAAACACTATGTGTGGCAGAAAACTAATACTGCACATCACCCTGAACGTGTACACCATCCCCACTGTGAAACATGGTGGTGGCAGAATTATGTTGTGGGGGTGCTTTTCTTCAGCAGGGACAGGGAAGCTGGTCAGATTTGATGGGAAGATGGATGGAGCCAAATACAGGGCAATCTTAGAAGAAAACCTGTTAGAGTCTGCAAAAGACTTGTGACTAAAGCAGAGGTTCACCTTCCAGCAGGACAACGACCCTAAACATCCAGCCAGAGCTACAATGGACTGGTTTAGATCAAAGCATATTCATGTATTAGAATGGCCCAGTCAAAGTCCAGACCTAAATCCAATTGAGAATCTGTGGCAAGACTTAAAAATCGCTGTTCACAGACGCTCTCCATCCAATCTGACAGAGCTTGGGGTATTTTGCAAAGAAGAATGGGCAAAAATGTCCTCTCTAGATGTGCAAAGCTGGTAGAGACTTCCCCAAAAAACGTGGTTCTACAAAGTATTGACTCAGGGGGGTGCTATACAAATGCATGCCACACTTTTTAGATATTTATTTGTAAAAAATTTTGAAAACCATTTGTCATTTTCCTTCCACTTCACAATTATGTGCCACTTTGTGTTGGTCTATCACATAAAATCCCAATAAAATACATTTACATTTTTGGTTGTAACATGATAAAATGTGGAAAACTTCAAGGGGTACAAAGAATACTTTTTCAAGGCACTGTGTGTATGTATGCATGTGTATATATATATATATATATATATATATATATATAAATATATAAATATATATATATATATATATTTATATACACACACACTACAGTTATAAAGTTTGCACATATTAAAGTGATTGTAAAGTCGTGGTTTTTTTTTTTTTCTTAAATAAGACATGTTATACTTACCTCCTCTGTTGCAGTGGTTTTGCACAGAGCAGTCCGGATCCTCCTCTTCTCGGATCCCTCTTCGCTGCTCCTGGCCCCTCCCTCCAATCGAGTGACCCCTCAGCCAGCAGCTTTCTATGGGGGCACCCGAGCAGAGTCAGTGTATCCATTCAGACATGGAGCCCTGGCCCGGCCCCCTCTCTCCCGATTGGCTGACTGACTTTGTTTGTCAACCGCAGGAGCCAATGGTGCCGCTGCTGGGTCTCAGCCAATCAGGAGGAGTGTCTCAGATGGTTTCGACATTAGTGGATATTGCTGGAGAGAGATGGGGCTCAGGTAAGTAATTAGGGGGGTGCTGGGGAGGCTGCTACACACAGAATCTTTTTTTATCTTAATGCATTGATGCATTAAGATAAAAAAAAAAACCTTCTGCTTTTACAGCCCCTTAATAGTGACCCGTCCAAATGTTCATGTAGAGGCAATTCCCCCTCCCCAGCAGAATTTACTCACCCCTCCTTGCTCCCATTCCACTCCAATGAGCTGCTGGGAGATAATATAATACCTAACACTTCCAGGTATGGGGAAGCACATGACTCCATTGTCTTTGCCATGGGACCCTGTGATTGGACCGTGCTGTCATGTGGAGCTGAGTAAAGCTGGCTAAAGATGGATTGAAATTTGGCCGGTTCAGCAGGGACCGGCCAGATTTCAATCTATTGCCAATCCCATTCACGAGAAGTCTAACGATCAACTTCTCACAAATCGTCTTGTTGGAACATTTTGCTTTGATCAATGCATTGTTGCCAATCTATCTGAGCCATGTATGGATAGCTTAAGGAACCCATAGCTTTATTTCCCGGATTATGGTGGCATGGTGGGTGGGAGACAAGGAAAGGCGAGTACATCCTGCTGGGAGGAGGGTCTAGTTGATTCTTACTTCATCCTGCATGGCCAGAGGTGAGGGGTCAATAAAGCAGAAAATCACAATGTAAAGGTAACACTATATTATGACAGTCTGCACCCTGCGGAAGTCTGGACTTGTCAGCAGTACTATTTTTACATCACCGTTCTGCAGGGGCTGTCCTGCTGGAAACAAGTTCATGATTCCCGTCAATCAATTTTATACATCATTCTGCAGGTGCCATCCTCCCAGTGTATATTTCCTGTATTATTGGCCCCCATGAGCTGCTGTACATGTATCACAGGTGACACTTTACCTTCACAGGAATGACCGCCAAATTTTCTGATCTCCATATCCTGCGCAAGATACTCCGTCTCACCAAGATCAGTTAGAGAGTGGAAGACTCCGTCCAAAATTGCTGCACCAACTGTGGAGTCCTCCCATCAAGGAAGATTGTAATGCGTTTGTCAATATGATGGATTCGATTTTAGTCTCCAAATACAGTTGTGTTCAAAATAATAGCAGTGTTTAAAAAAGTGAATAAAGCTCAAAATCCTTCTACTAGCTTTTATTTCCGTACACACAAATGCATTGGGAACACTACACATTCTATTCCAAATCAAAACGTTCCTCTAAAAAAAATTGAAGAAAAGTGAATATTAGACTGCAAAAAAATAGCAGTGTTTGTATTCTTCTTTACAAACTCAAACATTCACTATATAAACTGAAAAATGTTTGAAGATTTTGCTTTCCTTTGAATCACTTAATATTTCGTTGTATAACCACTGCTTGCTGTGTTGCATGGAGTCAACCAACTTCTGGCACCTGTGAACAGGTATTCCAGCCCAGGATGATTGGACTACATTCCACAGTTCTTCTCAATTTCTTGGTTTTGCCTGAGAAACTGCATTTTTGATGTCACCCTACAAGTTTTCTATTGGATTAAGATCCGGGGATTGGGCTGACCACTCCATAACGTCAATCCTGTTGGTCTGGAACAAAGATGTTGCACGTTTACTGGTGTGTTTGGGGTCGTTATCTTGTTGGAACACCCATTTCAAGGGCATTTCCTCTTCAGCATAAGCCAGCATGTCCTCTAAGTATTCTGATGTATTCAAACTGATCCATGATCCCTGGTATGCGATAAATAGGCCCAACACTGTATTATGAGAAACATCCCCTTATCATGATGCTTGTGCCACCATTCTTCACTGTCTTCACAGTGTACTGTGGCTTGAATTCAGTGTTTGGGGGTCGTCTGACAAACTGTCTCCAGCCACTAGACCCAAAAAGATCAATCTTACTTTCATTAGTCCACAAAATGTTGTGCCATTTCTCTTTAGGCCAGTCAATGTGCTCTTTGGCAAATTGTAACCTCTTCAGCACATTTTTTTTTTCAACAGTGGGACTTTGCAGGGGCTTCTTGCTGATAGCTTGGCTTCACATTTTCTAATTGTAACAGTGCTCACAGTTAACTTTAGACCTTCTTTGATCTTCCTGGAGCGGATTGTTGGCAGAGTCCTTGCCCTTTTGGCTATTCTTCTATCCATTCGAATGGTAGTTTTTTGCTGTCTTTCAGGTTTTAGTTGCCATTTTAAAGCATTTGTGATCATTTTAGCTGAGCAGACTATCATTTTCTAAACTTCTTTATATGTTTTCCCCTCTCCAATCAACTTTTTAATCAAGGTACGCTGTTCTTCTGAACAATGTCTGGAACGACCCATTTTCCTCAGAATTTCAGAGAAATGCACTGTAACCAGCCTGTACATCATTTGCTGCCTTCCTTCCTTAAAGAAGGACAATAACTGCCACCTGCTTTTCAAAGAATGAATGACCTCACTAATTGAAAGGGGCATGTTCAAAATAATAGCAGTGTGGAGTTCAATTACACATAATCAACAGCATGCATGTCATGACTGTTGGGTTTCTATTACTCTGCTACACCTGCTAGTAAATTATTTGCCATGTATAAATATAATTTCTACCAAAAACAGTGATTGATCAGGTTAGTGATGTCTGACTGCTATTATTTTGAACACAACTGTAAATCAGTGTTTACTCCTCAATCTGGGGTCCTACATTTGGAAAGAGGAAAGTGCATTTCTCATCTGAATATCTCAGGGTGTGGATTCCGCTGCTACCCGTAACAGAAGTCTAGTAAATGTAAAATAGAACGGAGACAGAGAGAGGCGGCACAGGACGAAATAAAACGGTCAGCACCGAGGAGACAGAAAGAGGAATGTTATCAGGGGCAACAAAGATCCGAGGAGCAGATAGAAGGACAAATTTAGAATCAAAAGCACCATCACCCTGGATACAGATAAATCTGAGCATTACATATACAGGTTGTCATCTCCTTCATAGTCACATTAGTATTTGCACCAGAGGGGCTCACACCCCAATGTCCCACCACAGTCCCTTACAAATTTATATAGCTCTGACATATAGCACAGAGGATATACAGAGAATACTGAGCCAGCCACAGTTTATACACCAAAGAAGCTTCACTCTAATATCCCCAGTCACACTATAATTGTCATCATCCATGTGTATAGCTTGGAGATTATTCACAGTGTTGTACAGAGAACATGGAGCCAGAGTATTACTTAAAGTGGAACTTCACTCTCCAAATTAATAAATGGTTATTTTTAATCCGCATGCTGATAGCATTAGTGAATAGATATGTAAAGTTATATGATTTACTGGTTTTAAAATTTTAGTTTTTTTTACATCTCTTCAGTTACTTCCTGGTTTCTTGCCTAGGCAAATGAAGTAATACATCCCAGGCGTCTTCAGGGAGGGAGGGATTTTCTCAGCTAAGCACATATATGAGCTAAGGGCAGATGGATTGCAGGATGTAAATGCTACATGGATCATTTGCTCTTACGGAAGATGGCCATAGCCAGAAATGCTAGGGAAGTGTTTTTCAAAGTAATTCCTCAACAAAATAAAGCACGGAGACATGAATGGATGGGGGAGTTTGCTTTGAATAATGAAAATACATTAAATGGTGTTTTTGGTTAGTGGTGCTCACATGCAGTGAAACTCCACTTTAAACTCAGAATCTTCCATATTATTATTATAACACAGCATTTATATAGCGCTAACAGGTTTACGCAGCGCACATTTATATAGTTCTAACATATAGAGCAGCTATGGGTATGTGAGCCAACAAGGAGCACAGCATGGGATGGGAATGTTCTCCACTATAAAAGAGATTTGAAATAGATGTGTGAATTTTGAGGCCTTTGGGTGGGATGATTAGACATTAACCACTTGCCGACCGCCGATCGGCATTTGACGGCGGCAAAGTGGTTCGTTCCCGCAAAACGCCGTCATACGACGGCGGCTGCGGGAACGAGCTTAGTGAGCGCGCGTGCGCCGTCGGAGGAGCGCCCACTGTGTTCGGGGAGGGCCAGGGAGCGGCGGCTTCGATTGCCGCCGGCTACCCGCAATGGCCCCCCCGAGCGGAGGAACGGAGATCCGTGTATGTAAAACACGGACCTCCGCTCTGTGTGAAGGGGGAAGGGCTGTGATCACAGCCTTCCTGTATACGAAGGCTGTGACCACTTCCCTTCCCCAGATAGTGCAGTCCCCCTACAGTTAGAATACGCCCAGGGAACATAGTTAACCCTTAGAGCGCCCCCTGCAGGTTAACCCCTTCACTGCCAATGACATTTACACAGTAATCAGTGCATTTTTATAGCACTGATCGCTGTATAAATGCCAATGGTCCTAAAAAAGTGTCAAAATAGTCCGACATGTCCGCTGAAATATCGCAGTACCACTAAAAATCGCAGATCGCCACCATTACTAGTATAAAAAAAAAAAAAACCCCAAAAATGAATTATCATCCGTAAACGCGACCACTTTTGCGCAAACCAATCAATAATCGCCAATTGCGATTTTTTTTTATCGCAAATATGAAGAATATAAATCGGCCAAAAACGGTGAAAAAAAATGTTTATATTTTTTTTTTGATTTGTATTCTAGCAAAAAGTAAGAAATTTGGGTTTTTTTGCAAAATTGTCGCTCTTCTTTTGTTTATAGCGGCGATCAGAAATGACGCAGAGGGGATCAAATACCACCAAAAGAAAGCTCTGTTTGTGGGGAAAAAAAAGGACGCACATTTCGTTTGGGTACAACGTCGCACGACCGCACAATTTTCAGTTAAAGCGACGCAGTGCCGAATCGCAAAAAGGGCTCCGGTCTTAAAGCTGGAAATCCTTCCGGGGCTGAAGTGGTTAAACACAGCATGGGATGGGGAACATTTTTTATTATCAGGGAACTGGAATGTATTTGTCAATTTGGGGGCTCCCACAGTGTTCCTGAGGCTGCTGTGTAGAGTCTGTGCTACAATTCTATTGTGTCATCTTGTTTTGATGCAGGTTTGCAGAAATAAAAAATAGACTGCGGTGAGGTTTGTATACACTTTTGTTTATTACATGAAAAGGTTACACTGTCACAAACCTGAGCACTGCAAATCGAGAATATGTTAGGAAAAAATCCCTATTGAAAGTTAACTCAAAATTCTGCGGTGCTCATGTGACACAAAGGATATGTGATGCAATGTTTTCCCACATGCAGGTCTGACACGTGTATACAATATAACCAATGATCTGCCTCACTACTCAGCCTTGCTGCCTCTACTCTGGATAGGACAAATCAATACAAACCAAGAACACAGTGGAACACTTTGTAAAAAGCAATTAAAACCAAATGTCATATGCAATGCACATCACTATTGAAATGCGCCGGCAGAGGATGCACACCAGCACTACAAAGAAGAGGAAGCATGTTGGCAGAGGACACATCAGAGCTCTGAGGAAGTGGGAATGCCCCCTTGAAACACTTCAGCAGAAGATGCACACCGGAGCTCTGAGAGGTGCTGGAAGGATGGATACATGGGAGTTAAGAAGCGGATCCACTGGTGGTAGTGTGAAATTTTTGTGCATTTCATATGAAATCTATTTTTTTGTTTTTATTAAAGTGGTCTACACAGTTCTTGATGTCTGTGTTTTCTGAGTGATCAGTAGGTACAGAAATATGGATGGCTTAAGGTACATTCAGGCATTAACTTTAGATGTAAAAGTCAAGCCTTGCCCTGTCCCTAGAACATCCAAATCTCTCTACTGGTCTGTTTATTAAAAAAAATAAAATAAAAAAAAAATTATGACAAGTGTATCAAACAAGTTTTATCGCAACTATTGCAATCAGGTTCCTTCTTTTATTTTTTCCTAACGCAGCTTAGAAATTAGAAGGAATTTTGATTTATCTGTAAATTCCTTATCGTGGTGTACAGTACAGAATTTTATTCATAGACCAAGTGATTATATGCAGGCTACACTGGCAAAAAAAAAAAATGTTGTTAGGGACACCCCTACAGCACACTCACCCCACTCACTCTGTGAGACTCCATTATTTTTGAAAACCATAAGGAAGACAGAGAAGGAACCAGAGGACGGTCCTGTACTGTAACCCAAGATAAGGGAGTTTACAGGCAAGTCAAAATTCCCTTGTACATTAAAGGACTTGTATTCATATACAATGAACATTGCCAAGCAATAAAATAAGGGGGGGGGGGGCAACACCACAGCAGAACAGTCAAGAGGCCCACAAAAAACACAAGGGTTAAAGAACCTGAAAACACTCAAAATGGCAGCTTAAAGCACCTTGCGGACAAAGCTCGCTGAACACCCACCTGGTAGAACATGTGAACAGAGGGGGCTAGGTGGCAGCCTTGCAAAACTAGGATACAGATGCTCAATTCCGAAAAGCCCAAGAGACACCAACAGAACTGATGGAATGGGCTCTGATAGAGAACAGGAGGAACATTTTCTTTAAGGGTACAAGCCCTGCAAATAGGCTGCTTGATCCACCTGGCAGTTGTGGAGGGGGAACCAATATGTTCTCTAAGACGGCCTGCAGTTAAGACAAAAAGGGACTCAGATTAGTGAACAGAAGTCATGCCTGTCAGGTACAAGATTTCCTTGGTGTGTTTTGGAGCAAGACAGAGGGAAGGGAGGAAAGTATCCTGATTGAGGTAGATGAGAGAGACCACCTTGGGCAGAAAAGTTCTTCTCCTCAAGACTACCTTGTCCCTGCGCAAAAAAAACAAAAACTCTTCACGAGAGAGCTGCCAGCTCAAAAACACGCATAAACAGATGTAATGGCCACCAACCAGGAAGGTAACCTTACAGGTGAGGTCTTCCAAGGGGATATCTCTTAATTGGCAAGAAGGGGGGGTCTCTGAAGTACCAAGCGCACCAGGTTGTGATCCCAAGGCAACATGGGAATCAAAATTGGGGAGATTTCAATGAGCAACTCCTTAAAAAAAAAAAATCTTTAAAGGATTGTGAAGCGAGAGGTTTCTGGAAGAGAATCAATAAGGCAGAAACCTGTCCCTTAAGGGTATGCAGGGCCAGAAGCTGGTCAACACCAGTTTGAAGAAAGGCTAAAATACAAAGTACTTCCTGAGACGCCATTTCCTGTCCTTGCATTAGACAAAGTAAACCTTCCATATATAATTGTAGTTCTTGCGGAAGGTAGATTTTCCCACTCTTCGTGTAGAGATAACGGTCAAATATCCCTCAACAGTTTCAACAGCCATGCCATTAAGTCAGTGATTGAGAAGCAAGATGGAATAAGGAATCTTGCATCAGTAAAGCTGGGTACACTGTTTTTTTTGTGCAATCCAGTGGGTTCCATAGCTCCGGTCGGAGCCACTGTACTAATCATGTGAGGTTAGTTCAGCGATCTCCCCTGCTAAGCTGTTGTATTCTAAAAGGGGGACAGCCCTCCAGCCAGAACACTCCGATCAGCATGCTCTGTCATTGGCTGAGAGCACTGATCAGGAGTCAGTCGGATGCTGGTTTTCCAAAACGGCCGACATTCTGCCCCCGTGTGTACGGGGCTTAAAGCAGAGTTCCACCCAAAAGTGGAATTTCTGCTTATCTGATTCCTCCCCCCTCTGGTGTCACATTTGGCACCTCTCGAGGGGGGGAGCGGATATCGGTCTTTGACAGGTATCCTGTCCCCACTTCCGGGAGACTGAGCCGCAGCGAAGTACGTCAGCAGCTGGGTCCCCCTCCTCCCTTTCCTTCCGCTGGCCAGTGAGAGCGCAGTGCGCTTCACGCATGCGCAGTAGGGACCCAGCCGTGAAACCGAATGGCTACACTGCGGGGCTGCCATACCAGCAATGGCGGTGGCAGCAGCACCCAACAGCTGATGGAAACATCAAGCGTGGTGCCGACATCGCTGGACTCTAGGACAGGTAAGCGTCCTATTATTAAAAGTCAGCAGCTACAGTATGTGTAGCTGCTGACTTTACATTTTTAAAAGGGCAGCAGGCCTCCTCTAAGTCTGGTCTGTTTGAAAAAGGCCAAGGCTCATCTGCCAGGAGTCTACCACCTTCTTCTGGGCCTACTGGATGACAATTACTGGAATCCTTTCTTACTCTATCTTGCATATCAGTCAAAGGGTTTGTTTTTCCCTCGGAGGGAAGGCATATATTCGCTTGAGTGGAGTCCAAGGAGTCACCAGTTGATCCATTGCAAATGCCATAAGAACCCTGGTTCTGGCTACAAATCTGTTCAGTTGTTGTTGAACCTGGAGATCCACCATGTGAGGGAGATTTTTGTCTGGCTGGAAAGACATAGGAAGATCTAGAGAGTGGATCTGTTTGTTCCATGATGTGAGGATGTGGAGTTAAAGAGACCTGAGCATTATGTGCGCCTGAGAGGGAGTGGTGTCTTAATAGGACATTGCGCCAGGACAAGGGAACCGCTGTCACCCTGAGAGTTGTACTGCGTTTCCTGTATGCCATCAGCAGAACACATGCTGTTCATTTGTTTTGTCCCAGCTCCCTTGTGCCTGTGATCTCCCATTGCGCGAGGGGATCTTCAATGGGACCCTCACAGAATGGGTGCGGAAGAGCAGGGGTTTGTATGTCCTAATGCAGAAGCCACTATAACCGAGGCCAGGGGCAAAACAAGGTGTGTGCGTTTTGGGACAGATATGGCAGGTGGAAGTGCATCTTTATTCTCAGACTAAGTCCAGATGTAAAAACGTAAGGCCAAAATGTAAAAGCGTATGGTGCCAAAAGCTGTGGCACAACAATAAAAGGAATAGCCGATTCTTCTGCCTATGAATCCACACTGTGAGCTCAGCACTGCTGATTGTGTATTGATAGCTTTGAACCAGTCCCAAATTACAGGGAACCCCTGTGTTACCTTATCCAGCTGGACCTCTTAGGGGTCCAGGCTTTGCCCATCACAGAGGGCATATCCCAAGAGGGATCTGCATAGAGATGGACCAAAGTCCTGGACCGTTATAGCACTCTGCGGATAACTACACACATTGTGCTTCATTCCAAGGTGAGCGCCTAAGGCAGAATCCAATGGGCAAAGCAAACATTACAGGTCGGCCCCACATAGTGAGGTCCAAGTATGGTTCCCCAAGGTATAGTGTGGAAGGTTAAATCCAGAACCTGCTAGATATCCTAGGGCAATAAACACTCAGATCTTAATAGAAGTGTCAGAAGAAAACAAAAAAATGGTTAAAAGGAAATTACCTCCGAAAGTAGAGGAAGTCCATCATCTAAGGACACTAGAAAAATATGGAGTCTGACGGTGTGGGTGAAGTTATATTAGCATGCAGTAAGTGCCACGCTAACAAAGTATCCTGCATATAAATGAGTCAATGAATAAAGGTGTGTTCTGGTACTGTATAGTTAAGATATGAACATTTAAAAGTGGACTGACTGTCTCCAGTTGAGACACAGTTTGTCTCAGACGCTTTTTATTAATCCCTCAGCCCCATGGTGTACATCTGCGTACAGAAGGTAAATTCAGCCTTTTCAGTGAATCATGATCCACCACTATGAATGCAAACACACCACTATCACCGAGGATAACCTGTTTATGGATTTTCTCATCATGGACTCAAGTTTGTGACAGGCACACATTAAATTCATGAAATAAGAGCCTGCTAAGACCTGTCCTCCATAAAGATGGTGTTTGCTCCAGAAGGATCATACAAGTCATTGAAGAGTAGTTCTGGATTTCCATTCTTGTGTTTCAGGTGGGAAGGGAGAGATGGACAAATTACACTGAATGCTGCTCTGTGTAACAATAATCAGCTAAAGCAATGACAGAGTATAAACTACAGGAAAAAATAACTATGTGGGAACCCTTCTAGTTATCAGTTATATATACACATTTCTATGTAAATATTGCACCATCTTACACAGTGCAGTACTCTGCACACTACATATATCCCATGTTGCTTTTGGTTTCCCATCTTTTCTTGGCCTCAAACCTAAAAATAAAAATACAAGAAGTGAAGACCATATAGGTAAACATATAGACAATCCATGTATAGAAAGATGCAGGGTGGTCATATTCTATCCACATACAGAAAGACACAGGTGAGGATAGCATTCTATCCACATACACAAGTCACAGGGGAGGGTCACATTCTATCCACATGCCACATACAGAAAGACACAGGGGAGGGTCACATTCTATCCACATGCCACATACAGAAAGACACGGGAGGGTCGCATTCTATCCACATGCCACATACAGAAAGACACAGGGGAGGGTCATATTCTATCCACATACAGAAAGACACAGGTGAGCATCGCATTCTATCCACATGCCACATACAGAAAGACACAGAGAAGGGTCGCATTCTATCCACATGCCACATACAGAAAGACACGGGTGGGTCGCATTCCATCCACATGCCACATACAGAAAGACATCGGTGAGCATCGCATTCTATCCACATGCCACATACAGAAGGACACAGGGGAGGGTCACATTCTATCCACATGCCACATACAGAAAGACACAGGTGAGGGTCACATTCTATCCACATGCCACATACAGAAAGACACGGGTGGGTCGCATTCTATCCACATGCCACATACAGAAAGACACAGGTGAGCATCGCATTCTATCCACATGCCACATACAGAAAGAAAAGGGTGGGTCGCATTCTATCCACATGCCACATACAGAAAGACACAGGTGAGCATCGCATTCTATCCACATGCCACATACACAAGTCACAGGGGAGGGTCACATTCTATCCACATGCAGTGTGTTCATGTCCTCACCCCCAGGGCAAGTTCTTCTGCTTCTTCCTTGCTCCTTCCTGAGACGACTCCTGCTCTTCTCTGGCTTTTTTGTACTTGTGACAAGACGCGGCTTTGGTGATCTTCACAGCCAGCTGGAAAGGGAAGTCACACAATGAGTGAACACAGAGGCGGGGACAGACAGTGGTCACAGTGTATAAAAAAAAATCCTCCTCTATGCCCACTAACCAGCTAAACACAATGGGGGGATGTTACATGTAGATTAATGGAGGCTTCACCTCCCTCTTATTCTAAGACACAGGCTGGAGAGGCGTGACAAAGCCTGTGACTGGCAGAAATCTGCCCACATCATGTTATTGTCAAAAAATGCTTATATTTCCCTGCACACAGGCTGGGAAAGATCTGGGTCATGTGACAGCTGTATAGCCACTTCACCCCCGGAAGGATGTCCCCCTTTAGGACCAGAGGACTTTTTGCGATTCGGCACTGCATCACTTTAACTGACAATTGCGCGGTCGTGCAACTTTGTACCCAAACAAAATTTGTGTCCTTTTTTTCCCACAAATAGAGCTTTCTTTTGGTGGTATTTGATCCCCTTTGCATCATTTCTGATCGCCGCTATAAACAAAAGAGCGACAATTTTGCAAAAAAACACAAATTTCTTACTTTTTGCTACAATACAAATCCAAAAAAAAAAAATATATATATATAAAAAAAACTTTTTTTTCATCGGTTTTGGCTGCTTTATATTCTTACACATATTTTTGGTAAGAAAAAAAAAAAAACGCAAATCGGC
Organism: Glandirana rugosa; assembly: GCA_018402905.1. Taxonomy (NCBI): domain Eukaryota; kingdom Metazoa; phylum Chordata; class Amphibia; order Anura; family Ranidae; genus Glandirana; species Glandirana rugosa. Next base: position 2,679,731 of record BLSH010523904.1, on the reverse strand, counting down.
GTTTAGTGATTGGTTTGTGCAAAAGTTGCTGCGTTTACGGATGATGAAAATAAATTTCTTTGGTTTTTATTTTTTTTACTAGTAACGGCGGCAATCTGCGATTTTTAGCGGTACTGCGATATTGCAGCGGACATGGCGGACCATTTTGACACTTTTTATATTGACATTTATACAGCGATCAGATATGTAAATGTCCACTGATTACTGTATAAATGTCATTGGCAGTGAAGGGGTTAACCTGCAGGGGGTAGTGAAGGGGTTAACTGTATTCCCTGGGTGTGTTCTAACTGTGGGGAGGCGGGGCTGTTATGGGCATAAGAGATCTAACTGATCCCAGTGACAGGGATCAGTAGATCTCCTATGTCCCCACTGACAGAGCAGAGAACCCCGGTGTTTACATCAGCGGTTCCCTGCTCGATGGCTCTGGCCGCTCATCGCGGGTGTGATTTTTCTTAATTACAGTGCCATCAATCACATACAGAAATAAAAAGGGACAGTGTAAATTAAAGTGTGTTTACTATCACTTTAAGGCTAGGTTCACACCTATGCGAATTGAATGTGGCTTATACTGCATCCAATTCGCAGGACACTTGAAAACATGTTGTTTTCAATGTGTGTGGTTCACATATGTGCGGTGCATTCGCACTCCGCATTGTACAGAAAACGTGTGTGATTTCTATACAGTGCGGCGCAAATTACAGCCCCATTTTGTTTAATGGGAGCACATCTAATTCGCAGATGTGTTCTGCATTAAACAGGGATCTTTCCCCCTCCTCGGCCAGCTGATGCGGTGTGAGAACAGAGACAAACCGCTGAACAGCAGCTTGTTTCCTTCTCACACAGGTCAAAGCTGAATTTGCACCGAACTGGTGTGAATCCAGCCTAAAGACCAATAGTTACACTACTAACAAAAAACTACATCTGTAAGACTTCCCACAATTGAACACAAAGACAATCTGCATTTCTTATATTGTGCCTATTGTAAGCTGTCAAAAAAAAAAAGGCAGTTTGCGGCCTTCAATGGATTTGTTGGACCTCGTGAATATATTTCCTCCTTTCCCTGGCTCCCTCAACTATTAAGGCCCAGTTCGCAAATATCGCTATTAACTCTTAACCTTAAAGTTTGGTTGGGACTTGTCTGTCCATCGTATCATCACTGGTTTGTTGGGTTGCTTATTTTTGCCTGGCATAATAAGACCTTATACAGCTTTCATAATGCCCATTTCCTAATGACAAATCCTTTGAATACCTACAAGAGATAGCCTCACCTCAGACATTGAGATTTGAGACCTGAAAAACTATTGAGAAGATGAAAACCCAAAATGTAACCCACAGTGACGAATGAGAAAATGACCCATCCTTCAGAAACCATAAATTGTTAAAGGAGTTCCTTTTGGCTATCTTGCATAGGTCAAAATGGCAGAGATGGCTCCCTATTATCCCTCTAATACAAGCATTACCCCATCATAGCCCCTCTCTAGTCGCTTATTGGCCTTTTGGCCAAGATCAAGTGTAGTATCTGTGCTTTGCAGTTTTTGGGAACAGAATGCCAGTGCTTCCTATTGTGTGGGAGCGCAAGTTGGTAATTATAGATATAACAACGTGCGTATGGTGGGATGGATCCTTTTCCTCCCAGGTTGATTCCAGTCTGGTTTACCAGGCTGGACTCTTCCCAAGCAATGCCTTTTTAGTATGAATGAGGCTGCATTTGTCTGGCCAGGAGCTGGGAGGTGCAAGGAACTCTGGGTGATGTTCCCCTTAGGAGTGGCATTCCAGAGGTGCCAGAAAAAACACTGACAGTGGTATACCATCAAATTTTTTCACTGGCACTAGGTCAGGTCACTTTATGCTTTCCTTGCACAAGCCTTTTGGCTAGTCCAGGGGAAAGGTTTATACCTGCCTTGTCATTGCACTAGGCACTTTTTTAATTTCACCATTTATTACGGGCACTTGCACTGCACATGCGTTTGTTTTTATTTATGCATGGTGACTGAAGGAGCAGGTTTTCAGGTCTGCCCAGATGTCAGGGAAAGCTTGGGGTTGGGTGGATCTGTGGCCTTTGGGTCTTTTTCCTCTCCCCAACCTGGGAGTCCCGCTTCGTACCTTCATGATCCTTGTGCTCCGGTGTGTTCAGGGTTTGAGGCCCTTCCTCTACAGAGGACGGGCACGTTTTTGTGTGCTGTGATTTCATGGTTCACATCATCTTTTTTTTCAAAGGGGGTTGTCGACAATCACCCTACTTGGAAAATAAAGGCTTGGTAAAAAAAAAAAAAAAAAAAAAAAAAAAAAAAAAAAACCCCAGTCCTTCTCCACCTTTTTTTTACTCCAGGGGTGGCAAGCTCAATTTCATGGGGGGGTGCATCGGCGGTATGGTTGCCCTCATAGTGCCGGTTGTATCAGGGGTGCGCTATGTACAGAGTGCAGGGCTCAGGAGTGCGTTATGTGCAGGGTTTAGGGGTGCGCTATGCCCAGTGTGCAACCCCAAGGCTTCTGTGTTTACAAGTGACAGTGGGGAGTGGAAGCAGAGGGTGAGAGCTGGAGGTGGCGGAATGGAGTTCCGCCACGTTCCAGTTGCACAACTGTGTGCAAGGGCCCCATGAATAGGCCTGGTGGGCATGATTCGGTCCATGGGCTTTGTGTTTGACATGTGCACCACTAACCACCAGTTTTACTTTGTTACCGGATTAACATGGAATACCAATGACTTACCTGCCGTCAATTCCATCACATTTTTATAACCCTCATCAGCAAGCACAATGTATCACTACCTTGTAGAACCACCCCAACACCCTATGAGTACTCTTAATTCGCAAACAACTATATTCCCTTACTTTGCGTACTAAACAAGATTTTGTGTAATAATGACTTTTGTAGTTTTGCATTTCACATTTAAGGCCCGTACACACAGTACAACGGTTGTACAACCAGCTTGTTGTACGATCATCCGACTGTTAGTACGCGCGATTACAACAGCCCTCATACAACTGAAGTTGGATGAGCAGACTAGAAAAAAACTTTGGTTGTATCGTGTGTACAGAGAAGTTGGTCCAACAAAGTTGTACGTGCAAAACAGGCATGCTCAGAAGTCAGGAACGCCCCAGAAGTATCCGTTCTGGGAAACCTACATTCCTAATTCACAAATCACATGCACCTGAACTTCCTCATTATACACTCGTAACACGTCACCACGTTAGGCTTGGTTGTACAATCGCCTAGTGCATGTCAGCGCGCAAGACACAACAGCCAACATCCAACTTGGTCCAAAGTTGGACATTTGGTTGTACAACCGTTGCACTCGTGTTACAAGGCTTTAAACCAAAACAAATCTTGTGAAAAGAAATGATCTATGTAAATTTGTGCAGATAGGTTCACTTACAGCCATATTCTTATTATTATACAGGATTTTTATAGTGGCAACAGTTTGTGCAGCGCCTTACAATATAAAGGGAGACAATACAGCAACAATACAATACAAGAGGGTTAGGAGGGCCCTGTGAGCTTACAATATAATAGCGAGGGGCTGGTGTAACAAAAGGTAGTATTTGTGAGGGATGAACTGATGAGGGAAATAGAAGATTTGGTTGTAAGTTGAAGACACGATAGGCCTCCCTGTAGAGAGGAGATCAGGGATCATCCAAAAGTGGACAGAGTAGGAGATAACCAGACAGATTGGGGTAGTGAGTTCCAGAGGATGGGAGAGGATCTGGAGAAGTCCTGGAGACGAGCATGGGAAGGGGAGACGAGGGAGCTTGAGAGTAGCGGAGAGGACGGTTTGGGTGATATTTGGAGATAAGATTGGTGACGTAGCTCAGGGAAGAATTGTAAATGGCTTTGTATGTTATTGTTAGCATTTTGAATTTTAATTGTTGGACAATGGGAAGCCAGTGGAGGGATTGGCAGAAAAGGATGGTGGACACTGAATGGTTGGTAAGGTGGATGAGCCTGGCAGTAGCATTCATGTCAGACTGAAGAGGGGAAAGCTTGAGGAGAGGTAGGCCAAAGAGAAGGGAGTTATAATAGTCAAGTCCAGGATTACACCTAGCACCCTGGCACAAGGGGAGGGACCGATAGTTGTATTATTGATCTTGGAGAAGTCAGGGGAGGGGACATTAGCCAGGGGAAGAAATTACGAGCTCAGTTTTAGAAAGATTGAATGATATATCTTCTGTGATCTACAAATTTTATATTTGGCACACATTGCTGGATTCAAACTTGAACTGTTGTATGTTTTCCTCCTAAGGCCGGAGGAGATCGTACCGACCCGGTCCAAGTTGACGAACACGCCGAAGACCTAGAGGAGGCCGGAATCCTCCTTTTGTATGTTGTCAAGTTCAAACTTAGGTCGTT